>BLKM01008356.1:4321410-4358265 GCA_013340265.1 Coptotermes formosanus | reverse complement strand
GTGTGTGTGTGTGTGTGTATGTGTGTGTGTGTATGTGTGTGTATGTATGTATGTATGTATGTATGTATGTATGTATGTATGTATGTATGTATGTATGTATATATGTGTGTGTGTATGTATGTATGTATGTATGTATGTATGTATATACTTGTATGTATGTGTGTGCGTATGTATGTATGTATGTATGTATGTATGTATGTATGTATGTATGTATGTACGTACGTGTGTATGTATGTACGTGTGTATGTATGTATGTATGTATGTATGTATGTATGTATGTGTGTACGTACGTATGTATGTATGTATGTATGTATGTGTGTGTGTGTGTGTATGTATGTATGTATGTATGTATGTATGTATGTATGTGTATGTGTGTGTATGTATGTATGTATGTATGTATTATGTATGTATGTACGTATGTATCTAAAAGGTGGTAAATGAAGAACACATCATACATGAATATGTATGTACACCCCCCTGGCTTGGCTCTTGTTATTATTAGGATACTGTAAACACGCCTGGATCACTTCTTGATCAATTACAATTCTTCTTTACACTACACCTACAACAAAGGACATGCAGAATCATAAATAATAAATCATTTTCTTGAACCGCTTTTGCATTCATGAAAAACATTTTCTATTCGCTCTGTTTCGTATACGAGAATTGAAGTCTTTTTCACGTATCTAGAGTCATACTGTTTGTCCCAGTGTCTAACATCTTTAATAAATGCTTAAGCACAGTGCATATCGGGACTTATTTAACTGCACTTTTAATACTGCAAGGCTGAAAATACAATAGTCAAATAACAGAGATACAACTAGCGTTGTTGTAGCGGAAACCTACGTGCTCTAAATTTAGCCACTTTTTGCTGCCTTTGAAACATTTATTTCTTCCCTGTGCTTATATTGCATCTCTCTTAGCCCCGGATAGTGTTCGTCGCACTTTGTCTTCACTTACTTTAATGTAGGGTCTTCACTTTTCTTTACAGTATAGGCCTACATAACTTTACTCGGAACATATGCCAGACTTCAGGTGGTTATTCCTTGGTATGTTTTGAGTGAAAAGTATTGTATAAATATTGTTGTAACCTAAACCGTTCAGTGGCTACTTATTCTTGTTTAACGTAACTTGTGACAAAACGTAAATACTTAAGTGGTTTGCTGCTCGAAATAATCTCCCGCACTGACTATGCACAACGTGTCTTTCATAAAACAGCACATGTTGCTTTCATGATTTTTCTGTATGACGGCAGTTGCGCTCCATGACAGTTCATCTTATGTGTGCGGTTCGTCAGTTACTCGGAACACTTTCATGTATAACCACAAATCGAAAGCAAGGAAAGTCAAGTCCGGCAAAAGGTGTGGCCAGACGTGCAGACCTCCACGACCCATCCAACCATTTTATCGCTGTAATTCAAGCGCTTCAGTACCTGTAGATCAAAATAAGGCACAGCGTTATTGTGGTGCAGCCACCTACTTATCTGGCCTAGAAGGAAATGTCTTGCGTAAGAAATGGTAAACTGTGCTATGTAAAACGTAGTTAGCAGTCTGCTGTTAAACGTTCCTCTTGAACGAGTGGCCCCTTTAAAGGATCGTCGGTAAAGTCGCACCACAAAATCACAAAAAGATGTTGGAATTTGCTTGCAATGGAACGAGGACTAATGTTGGGGGACCCTGCAGGGATGGCGCGGCATCTTGTTACCCCCCATCGCGTAAATTGGTTTTCATCACAAAAGAAAATGCATTTCACAAGCCGAGGCTGTTGTACAATTCAACGACGGAAATGTACTCCACCTGCGTAATCGTTTCGCTGGAAATTAGGGACACGTGAGCACTAGTATGGTTACGGACTTCGCTGATGTAAGATGCGCCTTTCCTGTATACGAGGTCTGTACTGAACGGGAAATTCGGCGGAAGTCTGCTCTCGTACGGCGTTTGGCCGTCCACATTATAGTTTCTTGGCCACAGACACGTTGTAATACACCACACGGTGAATGATCCTGTGTTTTGCAGCCGCTGTTACACGCTGCTGAATACCGCTCTGCTTGGTTTGGAACCAATTATGTATTCTCCAATCAGTGCCTCTGTGTCTCTATTACACAGTCCGTAAAAAATTAATGTATGTATAATGTTCATTGTGAACCGTGTCTTCGTCGTCTCTCAAGAGAGGGGCGCTGCTTGTCGTAAACAACCAGGCACAGAACAGCCATCTTAACGTAATGACTGAACACAGCCTCTGGTGTATAGGTGTGTGTGCGTGCGTGCATGGTGCGGGCGAGTCCATTGTTTCAACAATGGTATGTGCTATCCGCTGAAACAAACGATAACATTGTTAAGTGTTGCGAGCTCTCCCCATGTTTGTGTAACGTTTTCTGTTCAAAAGAAGCCAGACGTAACTGTGTGGAGTTTGGCAGACACTTTGTGGAATATTCTGCATAACAACGGTGAAGCTTTTGCCCATTGTAGCTGTAACTTAATATTTGAAGAAGCGTAAGAGGTCGGAGGCGCTGACCCACGGGCTTCTAAAAAAAAGAGGAGAGTATTTTTCCGAGGACTGGTTGTGCAGTGCAAAGACCCGGAACCAGGTAGAGGGTGGAGGAGACCAACAGAGCCATTTTTCCCAGGATCCTGGCCTCGGAACCCCCCAAATATATTATTACCTAATTTTAAAAATTGTATAAAAGCAAGAGTATGGAAATTAACGTCACTTGGATTGTTTTATTATTATTCCCCTTTGATCGATATTCGTTTGGATAATTCCGACATTCATACAATTGAGTTGTTTTCGCTGCAGGGTGGGGCTCCCACTTTTGTGACTGACCTGGGCCTTAAATGTGTGTGTGTGTGTGTGTTTACACCACTAAACGTATCGATTCTATATGGCACTGAAATAAAAGACAACATAATTACTTGCTTTTACCATTTACAGTTGTGTTGTATGTGCAAGGGTGCGAGTGAAATTACTAAAGTTATTAGAAGGTACCGTGTTTTCGAGTTGGAATAAGGAGAGACGTAAGTAACTGTAACTGAGTTAGTGGTCTGTTGAGTCCTAAAGAATGGTGGAAAAGAAGAGTGGAAGAACGGAATGGACCTTGTATTATTTAAGGTGTGTCAGTGGGTAAAGTGTGGGAAGCCATCGTCCTTCTTCAGTACTTAGGTAGGCAATACCTGATGACATCTCGGTGCTGAAGAAAGTAGATGTATTAAAACAACCTAGTTGCTAATGGAAAAAAAGAACGAAGGAAGGTGACAGTTATATAATAGTGAATTTCCGTCTTTAGTATAACGTCCTGGATGGTTATAAACTTTCTTAACAACTTGCAACAATTTTTCCATCGATTTTCTTTCAAATTTGCTTGTAGGACTTACACTAACTTTGCGCTGTAGGAGAAAGTGTCTTTTTGTGGTTATGATTTCTTGCCGTCTTTTTCACTAGGTGTGGTTGTTTGTTTCCTTGTCCGTGTCATATATAAGCCTCTTAGTTGCAGCGTTCAGTCACAAGGGATTGAATGGGGGGTTTGTTGTTGACTAAGTGACACTGAACACGCTTTGCTCCGAGTACTTTTTTCTCCCGTCGACTATTATTCAACCAGAGCTCCGTATTCATTCGTCTGTCATCTGGCGGGTGGACAATGGAGCCCATCAGCAGCCGCAGTTCCACAGAGACAGAGTCGCACAGCACTTCAACAATAAGTATTCTGTAATGAACATCACTTTGTCAAGCAGTGGGCGTGGTGATCCATGACGTCATCTCACTTCTTCTTACAGGAATTCGCGAAAATGTCGTCCATATGGTGTTTATGCCACACAGCGTTGTAGCAAGGAAGATTCGAATAACATGACTGCCATAGCGACTGGAAGAAGAAGCGACTGGCTAAATCTGAGCAGAATTGATATATGTTTCGAGGTATCTGCTGTGTTTCGAAAGGATCATACGTAGAGCACTTGTCAGGAAAGACTTGATGGCAGTTTTTCCTGTAATTCTGTATTCCTGCACGTCTGGCTTCGGTATGAACAGAGCTGTAAAATTTTAAAATTGTGAAGTGAGTTTAAAGTTACTCTGTATACATTCCGTGCGCTGGAGCTGGCCTAGTAGTTTAAACTTTTCGAGTGCCAGAAACGACTTCGCGGAAGACGCCAGTCTTTACATTTCATATTGTCAGCGCAAAATTTTACATATGCTTGCTTTACCTCAAGATGAACCAGCGGAGTAGGATTACAAGGGCCATCGCCTCAACACCCTCAAAATTTATCTTGCCTTTAAGAGCAGTTTAGCACTTTCTGCATATTTATGTTGCCATTTGTTTTACAACAGAATAGACTTTGAGCAAAGACAGAAATTTCCCATTTGCTAGGCACCAGTGGGCTAGTGTAGTAACTGTTGTGTAGTATGTTAAGAGTCTTATATTTGATTCTCACCGTAGTCACTAATAAGACCTAACAAAATTCTGTTAGAATAACAACAATAAGTTGCCAACATCCCAAACCACATATTTATCAGAAATGTGTCAGTGAAAATGTTAATATTAACCTTTTAAAGCCTAGCGGTAACTTTACATACGACCAGGTTTAACATTAAAAAATTCTACGTGGTGCCCACATTGCGTTTATGTGTTTTGTACGGGTCTCAGAACAAACAGCAATTTTTGTCTTATGAAACATTAAGAGATTGGTTTTTATAACCGAAGTGGAGAGTGTTTACAGCGCGGTACGCACTGAGTCCTTATATAAAACAGATACGCTTCGTCTTTAAAGGGTTAATGCGGTAGCGCTACGATCTCTAACGTGTGTACAGTTCAGTACAGTAAGTGTATCTGTGAATCCAACGGAACTCTATGTGTTTTACAAATGATGGATATGAAACTGGCTTCTTCGTTTCGTAATTAAAGTAATTAGAGCACACTTCCCTCACTCATTGGGAATTCGCTGGCGGGCAAGTATGGGAAGGAATTTATAATTTAATCATATGAATATTACGAATTATTAAACTTATTACACATGAGTATATATTTACACCCATCATTTTAGACTGAAGAACTTGAAGTCTTCATGTACAAAAAGTAAATTTCTACATTTTTGAATGTAAAAGGGGAAGGTATAGTTTATGCTGTAGTGTAAGTCCTTTTGTTACTCAAAGCAACATCTAAACTTTCTTGTCGTGCCAATCTGCAGCTCACGTGCCGTTAGTTGCTGATGTCAGAGCACTATTTTGTTTCAAGAGTCGAACTGTAGTGGGTACTATTCTCAACATGTTCTGTATGGTGCCGTGAAATGAGATAAAGTGCTGAATACAGACTGGGTTTGTTTATGCTTTATCTGAGAGTTCGAAGTGTTGCCAACACGCCCCCCCCCCCCCCACCACTTCCCCGCTTCCTCCACAGGGAGCGAAAACTTTTCTGAATGCTGCTTGTAGGGGAAAATTCTGCACAGAGGGCTTGTCTGTGATGCAGTTTTGAGGTATCCAGCAGCGGCATATTATAACAGGAACAGACTGCATCTCCTGAACAAATAATTTTGTATTATCGCCTACGCGTTCATAACTGTAGTTGTCTCTTTGTGGTTTACTCAACGGCACTGTCAGTAGCTCAGATGTGACGTCAAATGGTAGGATGGTTAATGAGTTACGAATTGGAGACGGTGTGCAAGGAAGTGACTATTGCTTCATTTAGAGTATTATCCAATTATTTTTACGGAAAGTATCGTAGTTTTTCCCTCTTCTGCCTACTCACAGTAGGTGTCGAGGTTGTTTATTTTCACTTGATCACACTCAAGCACACACCACAGTCGGTAGGACTTCTCTGGACGAGGGATCGGCCCGTCGCAGAGACCTCTGACAACACAAACACTCACAAGAGACAAACATCCATGCACCCGGTGGGATTCGAACCCACGATCCCAGCAAGCGCTCGGCCGCAGACCTACCCTTAGACCGCGCGGCCACTGGGATCGGCATTTTTATGGAAAGACTATGTGAAATTATCAAAATCTGTCAGGTTAGCTCGTTGAACCCGAGATCTGCAGAATATGAAACATATGCGCCACCCACTCGACCATGATGTTCGGTGTTTAATTTGACTTTTTAATTCGTAATTCTTTTGTTTCAAAACTTGAGAAAAAAGAAATAACAATAAACCAAATACTTGTCCTCAAACAGAACTGTATATTTAAAAACCTGGATACCAGCTGCTTGCAGGCGTTTCGGCTTATGATCAAGCCGTCATCAGGCTGCATGCATGAATTAAAAAGTAAAACTGTAGAATAGAATATAATTATTTACTGAATCACATTACATTACATAATTTCGGTGATGGGTCTGCTAACACTTAAGTTTGCTCAGTGCACACCCTGTGTGTTAAACCTAGGTATAAAATGTTCTTTGTATACTATGTTGTTTACCGTGCTTTTGTTTGAGTTGTTAGCTCCCATTGTGCGCTTTATTTCCTACTTTATATTCCATTTATCCTACGTACAGCCTCGTTCTTGTTCTCCCCTCAACCTCAGTTCTCTTCTCTTCAGCTGGTTTTCCCATTTACATTTGATCTTATATGCAGAACACCAAAATTTTTCAGTTCTGTGACCTTGTTGCTCTGAATATCAAAGTAGAGATCTCAGTCTTGTTACACCAACTAGTACTGTCTTGTATCAAGTTACAATTAAGTACTGATATAAGTCAGCGTTACTTGGTGTAAAAAGATCGAGGTCTCAACTTAAGTATTCAGAAATTAAAATTGTAATATTTCATCTTTTAATTCCTACATACAGCCTTATGATTGTTTGATCATAACCTGATATGTGTACATGTAGCTGAGTTCCGGCCGTCTAAATGTATAGCTGTGTTTGACGGAGAAGTATTGGTTTCATCCTTATTGTAACACAACGGGATGAATCCACTCAATATTAACAGCAATAACAGTCGAAGGAAAACGCGCAAGAAGAATAAATACAGAATTAGAATAATACAGTAAAATATGACAAAGTATTTTGGTAGACACTGTCGCAATTCGAGCTTTATAGAAATATGTTTTACGAATGTATTACATGTATATATATATATGTATATATTTATACAGACGGTCACATGCTTCCGCTGCACTGCAGCATTAGCGCTCACACGCACGGACGTGGAGCCGTATTTACTTACGTTTATGCTTGTGGTACGTCAATAGTAACAATAAATAGAAACAAAGGAAGTCAAAATAATTTAGACATATCATGTATGCATTTTCTGTAGTGAACACAGAATTATACATACGCCGATATTTTGTTTTGCTTTTTACTTGCGTAATATAGGCTATGGTTACGCCAGCTGCATGGTTAGGAAACTTGTATTGCGTCTCCCTGTTTATTAGTTTTAATTGTCGCACTAGCGCAGAATTTCTAAAATTATTTGAATTTGCTTTATTGTTGTTTGTATACGTAAAATTAAGTATGAAGTTAGTCTCGAAATACAACAGCCTTTTGCTCACCAAATCCGGCAGTATTTACACTGCACTCGCTGTGCGTGCGCGACTTCTGCGCTCCCGTGTCTAGATTTTGGATTTGCTGATCTGCTGGCTACGTAAAACTTAACTTATGTTAACTTAGTTCTATGTATTTTCTCTTTCGACTGACCATAAAAATAAACTGGGGTAAATGCGGTTTCACATTCCAGTGTTTGGAGTGACTACAAGTGGCCTCTGATGACGGGCAGCCGGAACATATAACCGTGTGTATACATTAAAATATTTGGTAACATGTAGTATTTTTACCGTGAATGCATAAATGTTTTGACACGTGTAAAAAATACAACAGTGTGCTAAAATAAAGTGCACAGTACAAAAACAGCTGCCAATGTCGCGGGAAAATTTAATGTATACAAATTACTGTTGAAGAGTTGTACTCGTATCTTAAGTAATGAGGCATTAAAGCAAAAAACGTCTACAGGGACATGAAATGTATTTGTGTTGAAGACGTTAGTATTCCAACAAATACCATTACGAACAGAAAAATGCAAGCTTTGGAGCTAAGCCTGTCGCGTAATTTTAGTGAACCATGGAAGCAGTGAATTTTGTATGTTGTTTACCGTGCATATTTACAAATTAAACAGAACAAACCAACAGTTATGCACAAAATTCACAAAGTTATATTTATATTGACATGATCCCTACATATTTTTATGGACATGCCATCATCTTCAGGGGATACAGAGTACGATCTGCTATACAACAGCGTTGCCAAGGCCAACATGCCTACCCTTCTAAAGAAGACACATTTTATTTTTTCCATGTACTCTGTACGTGTTTTATCTCCGATAATTCCGTCTAAGAAGAATGTCGGTTCTTCATTTTAACTGTGTGTATACCTAATGATTGTGGTCTAAAACAAAAAGTGTGTAACGTAATAGAGAATAGTTAATTGACTTTATATTGATATGCTGCTTGTTTCTTAGATTTTACTATAAATCAGGTTTGATGTATGCAGGAAGACATTTACATTTCTTGATGCTTTTGGAACCTGAAAAACTTTATAACTCCTGAAGATGATGGCATGTCCATAGAAATATGTAGGGATAATGTCAACTTAAATATAACTTTGTGAATTTTTTGCATAATTGTTGGTTTGTTCAAATTAAATGGAAGCAGTGTTGTCGCTGATTACACAGGTAAACGAAATTACGGCAACACAAAAGAAATCCGACTTTTTAAATTAATTTTTTACACTAATGCAAAATCCATAATAAAAAATCCCACTTAAATTTTGAATAAAATCGTAACGACCGTTTTATGCCTTCTTCACGAAGAAAAAATAAGGCTTCTGTAAAGGATGCCTTGGTAACTTCTCTGTGCCATGTCACAGAGCACACCATTTGCAGGCTTATTTCTTAGAGACTGTGCGTTTTAAAACAAGCAACGCTTAGAGCATACTGCGAAGTCGGACACACGTAGGCTGTGTGTCATGAGAATTTAATCAGATATTTTATTGGCAAAAGAGACTTTATTCCCCTTTAAATGACGCTATTATTTTAACTAGCATATGAAGTGTTGTGTACGTTCGTAGGCTATGCTTTCATGCAAAACAGACGAGAGTACGTTAAAGGAAAAAATGTGCACATTACAACACTTTGCTGTCATTTAACTCTTTGAATTCTTGCGTTTAACACAATTTATATAAACCTCGACTCTTACGTAGCAGAGAACACAGTTTATGTCTAATATAAAGGTCTGTTGTGTAAGGCTGTTAAGGGAATAATTGGTGTTTATTCGAAAATCGTACAAAACACATAATAGGCTGTGGTAAAGTTCAGAGTTTCTTAGTGTGACGTCACCTGGTACAGTTTTACCACTGAGTTTGCAAGGTAAGATTTAGTCAAAAGCAGCTCAATTCATACATGTTATGAAGAAATGTGAAAATATGTTTTTCTCCAGTATCTTTGTAATAATTAATAAACTGGCAATCCAGAGTGTATGAGTAATAGATTTCTTCTTAAAACGTTCATGAGAATAAGGGCATAGTAGAGATGGCTGTCGCCATGAACAAGAAGTAGTTAGACTTCAACGTAACTATACTGTCTGCTGTCACATAAGCCGTTACAAATCCACTATTACTTCTTCGAACTTGTCTTTGGATTGTTTCAAGCACGGAGGAATGGGTCCACGTAAGTGACCTTCAATCGACAGATGCGTAATTAAGTCGAGCCGTGCAAGGGCGCTGTACGAAACCAGGAGGTATCGGTAGCCTAAGTGGTAAAAGAAGACGTAGTGTGTATAATAAAACCCGCCGTTTTTAAAACTTCGGTGTTAATGTAATCACTGTGATGCTGAAAATAGAGGTTACACACATACGCAGAGATCCATACTACATTGGTTTTACAAGAATGCTGTGGAATTTGTAACTAAAGTTAGTGCCTGTATTTTACGAGTAAAGGACGCAATGGTATTTTTTGACTTAAATTGAGCTACACAGCATTATGAAAACATAGGATTTGTAATAATTTATCATTTGACTGCAGAAGTTTACAATGTCCGTCACTTAGGACCTACTAATACAACGAGAAATCTTCGGTGACTAAAGCTGCAGCCAGCAGTAGTTTCTATGTGAAAGGCTTAAAACAAAAGAACGCGTTTTTGAATGTGAAGCAGGTCTTTGTGCCACGTCTTAGTAATGCGTGCAGTTTTTTGACAACTTGGGTAAAAACTATCGTAAACATTTCTGCATTTAAGAGGAGGCCTATAAACCCTTAAGTTAGGGCTTACAATACCGTGATCCCGGAAACTCGAATACCGGGATCCCGGTCACTTTTTTCCGGTATTCTGATACCGGTATTGATGTAACAGTACCGGTTTTGCAGTACTAATTTAAAAATAATATAAACGTTATAAAATCGATAACAGTAAATAATTAATATTACTGTATTTGGAACTGAGGGACTGTTACACACAATAAAAATGTAACGGAAACCTGAAAACGTCATGAAAGGCAGATCTGGTTTACTGGACACTTTGTTGCACACAAAAGAAATAGTAAATGTTGCGTGTTAATGACAGTCTCAGAGTTTGTTGTAGGCCTATATGAGAATCTAAGAATATTTTTCTGGTCGCGAGGAATAAGGCGAGTAAACCTGTAACTCGTCTACGACCATCTCAGTACAATAGCACCGTCCAGCATAGCAACCGAAAGGGCGTTTTCTGCCGCTAATCAAATGTGTACCAAAATTATGTCTAGTTTAAACGATAACACTGTTGATTGCTTACGTCTCCTAAGAGCTCACTTTATGCGGACAGGTAGTGTGGATGCTTGAACTGTTTATGTTTAAGTTAAACATAACTAAAATTTGCAGTATCAATATGTGTATTTCGTTTTTATTTTTAGAATAACTATTTTAGTAATTTTTTGTCAGAACATATATTATTGTAGTAAAAGTTCGATTTGTCACATGAATTCAAGTAATTACTTGTTTCTTCCTTACGTCATTTCACGTAATTCTCATCAAAATTTATTGAGAAAAATGTTTGTTTTTGGAATACCCAGTTTCATAAATCAAAAATACCGAAATACCGGTACTAAGATTTTGACCGGTAATGTGAGCCCTACCGCTAACATTATGAAAGGAATGTAAATATAATTAAAAGAACCTTTGCGTAATACGGAGTGTAACGATCTGAACTGATGGCGCGCCGCTTGTCTGACATTAAGCACTGCGTAGCAAATGTAACTGAGTTCAGTGTGGCTAACTAGTACTTACTAGCAAAGCTGCTCTGCTCAGATTTCGAAGAAACGAAGCTGTATTAGCAACAAGAATAGCTGCTTATTTTATTGGTATGAGAGGTAAACTGGAAGAAAGCGTCTGGTCAGGGATAAGTCTGCATTGGGCCCAGTAACAGAAACCTGTCGCCTTCTGGGCCATCTACTAGTAGTTATACACGCAAGAGGAAATTAATATTCGGTAGATGAAACACTGTAATTGACCTTCAGATTCTGTAAATTGAGGAGAATGTGTTTGACTAGAGTAGCAGCTCTTGAACGGATCAAGAGAGACTGTGCTCCACAGAGCTATTTAGTGTAGGTATCTAGTGTTCGTGTGCGTGCGTGCGTGTGTTCGTGTGCGTGCGTGTGTGTGTTCGTGTGCGTGCGTGCGTGTGCGTTCAGAATTTTATAAGTAAAGTAACAGCACTATTTTATCAAGACGACTTTGTAACAGTAATCCAAACATGTAATAAATTGTCCTGTATTTTCTTATTTTATGACAAAGTGGCTAGGTGCAGGACATATAACTTATGTGTGGTTGACGGAGTGAATATTTATTGAAATAAAATTTGTTGAAACGATACAGGTGTTCAGAATAATAGTACTGAGCTTTGTTATTCATTACGCCACTGTTCTCATACCATCTGACAAAAGTGTATATTTTATCTGTTCTTGATGTTTTTCATTTTAGTCGTCGCTTGACAGAGATTTGCTCTGTGGGCAGATTGTAATGTCAAGTTTATACTAGCTGAACACATAATGTACCCTATAACAGGCCGGAACTCGAGATGTGCAACTTGGTTTGTGTCAACTTCTCCATATTCGTGTATCCAAGAATAAACAGCACAGCCAAAATTGTCTGCAGTGGATCTATATTAGTGTCTGTTTATAGTGTTCAGAAAGGACGACTTCTGTCTTTCAGCACTAATAACTAAGGAGTCCCGCGTGCGCGTATGCATGTGTGGGTGTGTGTGTGTGTGTGTGTGTGTGTGTGTGTGTGTGTGAGCGCTCGCGCGCGCGTATCCTTTCTAAATCTACATTTAATTGAGGACGTAAATTTTATAAAAAGTGGCGGTGTTACAAGGAAACTGCCGTATCTTCGAACATTTTTAACTAAAGACTATACCAAGGTTGAACCGTGCGAGCTTAATTGGATAATGGTAGCATTAGCACAACTCTGTACGATTTGAAAGTTTCTATGTGACAGGTCTTTTGAAAATGTGCAACATTTATTACTTCTGTACATTAGAAAATAGAAAATAAAAACAAAGCTACTGAAGAGTCATATGTCCTGGGATATGAAGCTGTTTGGACTAGCACCTATGCCCCACAGTTTCAGAACTTCTTTTCTTCGCACTCGGAGCAATCCACCTGCCATTTTCGTTGTCAGCATGATTTACCTATGCCAGGTGTTCCTTTATCTGCCGTCTGGACGTTGGACTTCAGAGGCTTCAGTTCTACACAGCCATAGTTCCGTCATTCGTTATTTATTTATTTATTTATAATGCTCTGGTGTATTTTGTTCTGGGTTCAAGTCTCGACCCAGTGGCTAGACATGTCAACTGAGATTTTGTGTAGCTTTGTAGCTTGTGTAGATTCTGACCACATGGCTTCTGGTTTAAGTCTGATTTTGGTCCTTGTAATTTGTCTGCCGGGGAGTGTGCGTGGCTTGGTGCCAGGCAATGACAGGAGCATGAAATAGAATCCCAGACATAAAAGTTACTAAATCGGCAACCAGTTAAACGGCTCTGAAAAGGCAGAATTGTGCACCTGCAGCTCTATTCGAACACGCCGATCACCCTTTCCATGCCAAGAAATACCCCACCTCATTCAGCTCTGTAGCATATGGCTGGGTCTCATAATAAATTCTCAGAGAGTTCTCAGCTCCTTCCTGTTATTTAATTTGGTTACACATTTTGTTTGTATTGAAAAAAGTTTAAAAAATCTGCACAACCAGCACTTTTTCTCAAGTGGTAACTTTTCTGATCGCCGCCTGAATCCCCACCATACTGAGTGAGAATTTTCTTGGTCTTTCGCAATCTCTAAAGGCGAACGTTTGAACAATAGGTCCATCTCTATGGGACCACCATCGTTTTCTTTACAAATACTTTCTACTTCACCAGCCATCACTCATCCTAACATTCAACGCTATATAATCTGAGATACTGACATCGCCATAAAATGCACCACAAAGTAGGCGCGGCCGGGCTAATGTGATCGGTATATCGACTTGCTACGGGCTGGACGGTCCGGGGTTCAAACCCCAGTAGGGACAAGAGATTTTTATCTTCTCCATATCCGGCCCTGCGGCTGGGTATTGGCTCTCTGTCCTGGGATTAAATTGGCTGGGCCGTGGCGGTGACCACCCACCCTTATTTAGGGCCGAGGTTGAAAATGAGTACCGCTGTGCCTCTGCCTCCCTTCTGTTTCTGCATTGGCGCGTTACCGGGTTACTTTTGTCTTCATAAATATCACAACCCTTAATTTATTGCCCCCGTTTTTCAAATTCTGATCACAGCTTTATATTTTCGCTTTGTCTGTCGTCCAAGAAATTTGTTGGTATTACTTGGTTTCGTAATTTTGTTCGTCAGCTAGCAGCCCAGAAACAACTCAACCTTTCGGAAGTCTAGCTCTCTCCATCTTCAGATGAAATATGGGGACACACCAATTCATTTGGTTCAGAGATTCAGAACGGTTTACTTACTTCGGAAATGTTAAGACTTAGGGGAAAGTGCCTACTGATTTGTGCTCGAGTGTTCCTATCACGAAACGGGCACAGAAACTTACGCACGCCTTGAGGTAAAATTTCCTACATTCTTGTGCGATTTTAGCCCTAAAATATCAAATTTCGCGCAAATTCACTTAGCATTTATCAGTTTGTTACATGCAAACAGACGGAATGACAGTCACGGAGAAGTTAATAGAAACATTTTTTCAAATTTTCTTTGCGAACACGCCGAAATATAAGAGTTTAATAATGACCAATCAACTTAAGACACTATTAGATTTTATTTATTTAAGTTATGTTCATTGATGCTTTAGACGGTTAGAAGTGTATAGCGTCGAATTATGCGATAATTTAGTGAAGGCTGGATTGGAAATATTTCTGAAGGAAGCGGTCGTAGCATAATTTCTGTATTAGGCGGGCATTTTACTGGAGGTGCTCTATGAAAACACGAAATATATCAGCCAGGAAATCTCGGGTTTAGTATTTGAACCCAACATCCCCTGAATAGGACAGAGAGTAGTGTTAATCACTCAACAGCGCTGGGATATTAGGGGTAGCAGTCACATGCCCAAACAGAACAGACGTCCATGTAAGCTTCAAACAATGACGAGTGTCCAGTATGAAGAATGAGGAAATATACTGCTTTCGCCTGTGAATGAGGAATCTAATACCTCTGGCGTATTTTAATTGCATATCTTCCAAATATGTGCAGGATTTTCAGACTATTACGCTGCGAACATGCTTGTCAAAGCGAGCCATTCTGGACTAGTTCAGCGCGTATTCAACGCTTGAGCAGCAACACATAACCCTATAATTAAAATCCTGTATCAAGAAGACATTAATATTCACGCGTAAGGGGATTTCCAAAAAGTGATGAAACAAGTTTTCCACTGTGTGACAATTACATCTGCTTTTGGTGAGTTTCTGTGGTTGAACTCACAAATCGTCAGACTTAAAAAGGACCATGTCCTGGCGCAGGTGGTTAGTCGCCGGCCACGTATCGTGGAGTACTGGTTTCGATACCAGGCTACACCGTGTGGGATTTATGCTGGCTAAAGTGTCACTGAACATGTTTTTCTCCGAATACTTCCATTTTCCCTTGTTCCAGTAATTCCACTAATGCTCCATACTCAGTCAATCACAGCAACTGACAGGGCCTTGAAATGAAGCAACTGCAGCGACAATACGACGACAATGACAACAGCTTACAAGTTTACAGAAATATGCTTTCAGAAGTTTGCACACTATAACCCAAAACAAACTTAAAGAACTGCATGCATGTAGGGGTGCTGCGAGTGAAAAGTCCATCTAGTGCAGTTCACAAAACCCACTCCTACGGCAAAGGTATTCTGTGACGGACGACTGATTCGATACTTGTAAGTCTAGGCAATTTCGACGTACCGATTTCTGTTCCGAATATATTCGCCCTGCGTGTTAGGTTCCACATCATATCTCAACTTGTCCGTGGCCAGATTTTCTTATGTCAGAAGGTATACGACGAACATGAAAACACGGCGGACAAGTAACCGGAAATGTCACAGTCGGAATATTTTTATGTAACGCTGTGGAGACTGCGCACAAATCTTTTTTTCGCATAGAACTGGAGTTGCCACAAGCGTGAAGTCACTCCTAGCCAGGAATAGGTCGCATATGTGCTTCCGGTGGATCGGCTGAAATGTTTGCATCGTATCTTCGAATACTATACAAATCTGCGGCTTTGCCATTGTAATCTCGCAGCATATTCTATTCTTTCGAGAGACCACAAAGTGAATAAGCCCAATTACTGAAATTCTTTAGGTATTTACTAGGTCGCATAGGAATGTTGCAAATAGTAAGTTACATTGGTTTAGTTTTCCTTTATATGGGACATCCCTTTCTGGCGTAAACCCAAGTTGAGGAAAACTAAAACGTATATTTTTTGGAATCATCATCCCGTTGTGTGTATAATCGAGTATTTCAATTTTTTGTCAGAGTGTTTGCTCTGACAAAAATTTGAAATGAACTAACACACCGTTAATCACAAATTTG
Source organism: Coptotermes formosanus (assembly GCA_013340265.1). Lineage (NCBI taxonomy): Eukaryota > Metazoa > Arthropoda > Insecta > Blattodea > Rhinotermitidae > Coptotermes > Coptotermes formosanus. The sequence goes on along the minus strand of BLKM01008356.1, from coordinate 4,342,284 downwards.
TTTTTCTCTTATTCTTGTTTCACTGGATGGTACAGGTTTTGGATTCCCCTACAAAGTGATCATCAAGCAGTCGAAATGCTCAAAGAAAGCTGGTCTTGTACAATGCAAATGTCATACTTTGTCGTAATACACATTTAGAATCTTACTTTTACAAAGAAGTGTATAAAATGGAAGCCGAAATACACTTGTATGTAAATTTAAGATCCCAGCTGTGTATTGCGATACATTATTTTGCACTGTACATGACCAGCTTTTTTTTTTTGCGTATTTGACTGCCTGGTGATGTCCTTGTAGAATACGCCGAAATACGTAGCATCAGGTAACGTGAGAACAACAGCATAACAAATTTGACTTTGGATTCACGGTGTTTTAATTTTCCTAATCCTGTCTTTGGTTTACATTGTAAAGGATGCGTCTTTTTGAAAGAATTATTTCTGTTAAAGGGACTTTAAGTCCTTGGATTGAATTGCTAAATTGTTTTTCTACAGGTTTTAGGCAGGTTGCTTATTCAGTGCGAAGCAGGCTGCTGTAGCAGTAACCTTCTAGAATTTCATTCGGGTGGTGCCTGGTTAGAATCTTGGCCGTTATGCCAGCTATACTAATTTAAGTCTCTTGTAGTTTTTCTGAGTATCTTCAGGTTTATGCCAGGACAGTTTCTCAAATATTCCACGACTGTTCGTTTACAAATCCTCTACAGTCGATCAGTCATCTTACTGTTCGGCCCTAGCCTGAGTTACTGGTACAGTCGTATAAAAGCCACACTGTATTACTTCTGAGTAGTTCCGGTACAAAATAAACTAGAAACACTGGAGTAGCTCATGTAGACCGAATTTATATGTTGCAAATGTACATTTTTCTTCCAGTTCTAGAGCGGAGATCCTTTGCTAGAAGTTGTCGAGCGATTTTCAGCTATATTGACCCATGTGCTCGTGAAGCGTACTTTACTTCAGGGCATAAATTGAATTTTTCATGCACCGTTGTATAATAAACTAATCAAAATTTGTAAGTAAACCTCAAGCAAGCTTACTAGAATGCAAAAACGCCGTTGGGAATTGTGTGTAGACCTAATACGCTTCCCGTCTCCTTCATGTATGGTACGTAGGCACAACTGTAACCTCCGCAGATTTACATATCATCATTTATTACCGTTGAGCCTGTATTTCTCAGTTACAACAGTGACTAGATGAGGCCTGAGACACGCTGGTTATACTCCAACCAGAAACATAAACTTATCACCACCACGTCACGGCCCTCTTTGCCTCCCTCGTAGCTCCTCCGAGGGACTTACCCGGTAAGTAATGTGACCGCAACTTCAAGCTGACCACTTACGCGCGGCACAGTGGCGAAGTTAAAGTGTGTAGTTTTTACGGTACCTCCATTTCTCCATACCTCTTCATGGCCTGGTTTTATTATTAAAAGCAGGGACAACAGTGCTGTTGCAGTGACTCGGGCTCAGAATTTTTACAACAGGCGTAGCTCATATAAGCTGAAGTTGCCTTAACCGTAACGTACCCGTGCCGTATTAACAGGCTTTAAAAAATGAAGTGTTCACTCAGTGGTTTGAACACTGCCATGCGTGGGTGTTGAACTGTGTGCCATGATTCTCCAACTTTTTCATACATCTGCAGTTCAAGGGTAAAGTGTAAGTTAGTGCATACTGACATGTTGGTGATAACGATACGCGATTATGAACGCTTTTACACGCGTATCACCAAGGGAGAAATAAGGCAATATTCAAAAAGCTTCTTTTAAATACGGAATATTTGCATTACTGTAAGACAAGGTCACCATACAATTTATCGTAACTGCTTTGGTGCTGTGATTTGGTGGTGACGTCACCAGACTGCTACAAGTATGTTTGGAGGGGCCTGTGCAGCCAGTGGCACCACGTTCGCCGCAGATATTCTGTTGGACCAGTTCTCAGTTTACGGAGCAGCGTACATCATCCTAGACTGCCAGAAGAAGATGAATGATAGAGGAAGTTGCAAACACAGAAGTAAAAGTACAAAAAAATAAACAAAAGAAAGGAAGGGAAAAACGAAGAACACGTTTGTGAACCCTCAATCTGGCACACACGGGTAATTTTTGGCTGACTTCGCTGGACAGAAAGCAGCAGGAGGGAGAATGAAATAAAGAACTGAGAAGGAGAGGAGAAGAGAATAAGGAGAAATGGTGTAATGTTTTCCATCTTTTTATGCTTGTCGCGACTCAGCGTCTAGAGGCTGTTTGACTGAAACGGACCAGTAGTGACTGGCAGGCCGAAGCGCGGTGCGTGTCGGCTGACCTCATCGCCACACACGTCACTTGTTTGCAAAACGCGCCAATGACTTGTATTCAACAAATCTGTCGAATCTGCAACCACGAAGCACTACCGAGTGCAACGAAGTAGCGTCAGTGAAGTGGTGGTTTGTATTTTTGTGTGAAGAAAACCATATTAATTTCTTCGTGAAGCATTGCCGGGGCTCCAATGTAATGCGTTCTCCTCTGTCACAAAATCCCCAACGACATATATAGGCTTGTGACTTTCGTTGGAGTGGCGCCATGAGAGAGAATATTAAAGTGTTTAGTTCAGTGACACAAAGTTTAAACAGGCACTTCGTAAATAAATGTACATACTTATCATTGTTTTCTTGTGAAAGTTTTCGAAGAATGCAGAAGTGAAATAAGCTTTAAATCAGTTGTACCACCTGTCAGAACTTCTCGTTGCGAGAGATATTTCTCAATTCTTATTCACATGTGACGTCATTAAGTGTTCGGGCTTTATCTATATATGTAGCCTATGAATATGTGTATTACATAAAGGATGGTAAAGAATCATTGAATTTTTGCTCGCAAACCTGTCATATAGCCTCCTTCCGCAGTGGACAAACGGAAGCTGGCGCCTGAAGGAAGTGAAGTCATTGACCGTGAAACAAACAAAGCTCGAGTTACATTCATACTAGAAGTTCAGGAAAGTGTATACGTGTCCGTTAACTGCCATCTATAAATTTAGATGTGAAGAAAGTTCAGTAAAACCACAGGACTCTTCTTAAAAGAAGACCAAGTCTGGAAGGGATGCAGAGTGATTGATGACTTTAAAAATAGTTGGTCAGTAAACAAAGTGCATTTTTTTCTGCATTGTTTTAGACGAGAAAGAAGAGTAGCTGACAAAGGAAGTCTTGTACCGATAAATGAGGCTTTTGAACTGTGTGCTGTACTCTAACGATTTTACAGACTCTATGTTATCTCTAAGATGCAGAAACCTAACACAAGAGCTTCATTCCAAATCCAAAATATTTACAATATAAACAGAGTCTAATCATGTCACTCATAAAGTTAAATTTATACGTGAACCTTTCTTGGTTGTAGAACATAAATCTTTGTCTATCATCCCGAAGCCGAGTATTGAAATTTCTCTCTGAATGGTAGATTATTTCGGCGCAACACGCCGTCCGAACATTATATTATTTTATCTTTATTATAATTAAGTGTAAATAACGGTAAAGTGACATTCAAATACATAATTATGTTTCGATGAAAAATTGGCCTTTATTTATATTAAGTGATGGTATTATGCGAGCAAATTTGAAAAAGGTTTACCCAACAGTTGGTTTTGTTTAGTACAGTACAGGTTTTGTTTCTGTAGGTATGTCTGCGTCATAGGAAAAAATTATCAAATGGTGATCACGTAGGAGCAGAACTTCATGCATAAATTTACAATTTTGACAGTCGCGCTCAGTTTTTGCTAATTTAGTTTACAGTCCATTTACAGAACAATTTGCGTAGAACTTGCTCCGGCTGACAATCAAGAGTCAAGTATAGAAGACATTTATATTTGTACACGGCGTATGTTTAAATACTGAAAACATCCTCAAACATGTTTGCCAACAGATTCGTAACGGATTTTTATAAATGCAGTAATCTAGAAAATAACCTATATATACAGAAGAACGATTCAAGTCCAAGACCAGTAAGGGGTTCTAAACGTCAGAAAAATCCTGATTCTCCGAGGGATTTTCTAGCTAATAGAGTATCCTTCTACATGGACGACGTACTTCCTTCGTCAAATGATGAAGTAGACGGCTCAGCTGTGGATTTGCGTTATCAAAAATCCACAAAGAAGTTGCATCATGCAAGGATCTTAATTGAAAGGGAGAGATCCTTCAGAGTGGGAGAGAAGAAGCCTGTGAGGTTGTCAAGACACTCTTCAGATGTAAGTCCTTCGTCACATCCTCAAAGATTGCAACGAAACAGAAGTGTCAATGGCAGCAAACGATCACCACGGCGACGGGGCAGTTACAGCGGAAGTATCGAAAGATCGGACAGTAGGACTTTAGTAAAGTCCCTAAGTTATCGCAGTACCGGAAGTGGTAGTGGGAACTTAAGACGTGAAGATAGCACTAGCTCGAGTCGGGGGTTGAAACGTTCTTCATCAAGAATAGAATCCTGTCACTTTCAGCGTACGTCCAGTTTCAAGATGCCACACAAAGAGTTGCATCCTAAGGAACGTAGAAGACGCATTGTGGTGTTGATGGTTATATCCACATTCCTGTTCCTGGTTGCTTGCAGCGTCTTGGCCGTAGTCGTCACCCTGACCCACAGCTCGTTCCACCGAAACTCGTACGATCTTCCTGACACGGCAGAGCATCTCTATCCTCGTATAAACTATACAGAAACTGGTAAATAAGTCCTACAATCACGTCTCTTAGTACAAATATGTATTCTTGTTGCCGGTTACACAACTTTGTAATGTGTGTTTAGAGTTTCATTACTCCAGCATATGTTGGTAATATCATTGGGCTTACCCAATGTGTGATGTAATTGTAATACGGCGCGTTATGTTTCACTAATAACGTGCATCATTATGCTTTTATATACATATTTGTTATTCTTGACTCATAATATATTTTGTTCTTCTTATGTTCCCCAAGGATCCAATATATTCTTACAGTACCGCACAACAAACATATTAAATGAAGAAATACTGCTAGAAATTCATAGCTGTAATAGAAAACGTGAAACAAAATGTTTGAAATTAAAATATGATAAATCATAAATTAAAATACAATAACTTGAGCATGTGAAAAACAAGCAACGTTTAAACCTTGGCATTTAATCTTCACCCTACTGTTAATAAGGATTTGTTCATTTTAAAGAAGTAAATAAATAAACAAATAAACATAACAATAACCACTGTTGAACCTCATAAATGTATTTTTCGAATTATGTTACACATATCGACGCGTTAGACGGACCCTGAGGTCATCATCTCGTTCATATACCGTGACAAATTACATGCGATTAACCAGTTAAAATGTACGTCTCCCTGCACAAATGTATTCATATATAGTAGCCAGTACAAATGACTAGGGAGTAAGGTAGTGCCGTTGTTTCTTGGGAGATTGCCTCGATGTAAGTCTATCAAACCCACAAATATATGCGTGAGATTGTTATAGTGCCTCTTTCTAATAGGCCGATGTGTGACATTGTTACAGTATCCCTTTCAAATATGCCAGTGTGTGAGATTGCTATTAATGTCTCCTTCGGCTATGCCGATATGTGAAGTTCTTGTAATGTTCCTTTCGAATAACCAGTGATGCCTCTCCAGTCTTAATTTTTCGCTGTGTAGATGTAGAATTTATTGATTGTCATCGTATATCACTCCGTGGTTTCGGCAGTGTGCAGCAGAAGATCCTGTCGGGAAGAGATATGTTGCTGTACTGAGTGCTGCCGCGTCTATTTAATTTTATGATAGTGTCGCTTTTGAAAGTACTTTAATGCGTAAGAAAGGTGGTGTTATGGTTTTGTAAAATTTCAACGATACGTCCATTATAGTAGTTAATGATAATACATAAAAATGTCGCTGAACAGTGACATGTACACAGTACACTGGTAACAGGCGTACTTGTAACATAATGCTGGCCTCCTGCTATTTAAATGAGAAGTAAACACACTTTACAGAGTTGTGAAGACGACGACAAATTACACTATACATATTCTACAGTAAGACATCTTATAATACGCCGGAAATGTAGTAGCATGATTCTAACAGGATTACAGCAGATAGGTCTTCTGTCCTTTTCTGTGATGGTAGGGTCTTCTTACTTTGGATATGTCTTCTGAAATTCGCTTTGAAGTGTCAATAACAAAGGGCCTAAAATAATGCGGATTTAAAGTCAGGGTACAAATTTAACTGAACATTGATCAAAGAGACGGAAGAAGATTTCGAATATTTTACTCCTTGTTTTAGGAAAATGTAAACAAATACATGAATACATTTATATTTGCATGTACAAATGAAGCTCATGTGGCTTTGTGGTGACTCCAATTTAATGGATGATATATTGTTCATACCCCTCATTACTGCGTGACGTCATGTAATTATTTAAATACAAATATATGCTCCATGACGTTAAGTACGTAAAAATCTGTGAAAAACTTAAATTAGCTAATTTGGTGGGGACTTTTTCACCTAGCGTAACCGAAACATTTTCAGGAATTAAGCTTGAAGACAAATTCTTATTTCATATCTGCTGCTGTTATTAATACGCAGCGTTTAATCTTTCTTTATAAATGCAAACTTAGATCATATATACACCATCACAGTGCAGCTTTGTATACTCAGAACATGAAGTGTGTAACTCTCAGTCGTCAACACGTCTCAACAAACAAATAGCCATCTTCAAGACGGGAATTACAATATCAGCAGCGAGCGGAATAACGATGATAAATTAACACATGAAATTAAAATAATAATTAAAATAATCCACACATTAACGTATTAAATGTTTTATAAAAATGATGTATCAGTTCAAATGCAACCATTACCAATATTACCCATGTTTTTAACGTTCGTACCCTTTAATTAAACCATTTATGTCAGTCAGATATTGAGGATATATTACGAAAATAGGTGCGCGATTTTCAAAACATTGCTTTTCGGTGAAAAAGACGTGAATAATTGTAAGAAGTAATGACGTGGCTATTTGACGCATCGAGCGACGTATCGCCGATGTCAGTGTGTTTCGATATGGCCCGCTTTTTTCAAGTTACTGTGCACATTACAACACTATACGTGGCCACTCAGCTTTCAATTGCCTACAAATGTAAAGCTTGGTTTGCCTCTTATTATTTTGGCACTGTGTATTACATTGCTGAAGCATAATATATATTGATGGCACGTACTCTATATGTTATATTGTTGAACGTCACCTAATCGAACAAGTAGCTACACGGAGAAGGCGTGGTGTCCCGATTTTATTCACGGCTGTCTGTTTCGGTAAAAACTGAATTCATTTTCTTAGGCCCAATTCGCTCTTTCTGTTCCTTCTAACTGTGAAGTGTAAATTGTAATATGCAGATACATAATTAAAATTACTACTATGCACGTTTATAGCCATTCTTTAATATCATAGTTTATCAGCTTCCCAGTATGGATTAAATACAATTTTAATGTTATCACATTCATAACATTTACATTGCATTTTGGGAAAAGGTTTTGACATGAATATGGTACTCGCATCAATTTAAATTTGCACTGAAAAACTTCTGTGAAAAGTAATTTTATCATAGTAGTAATATGAGTGCATAATGACCATTTCGCGTCGTCGTCGTCGTCGTCATCATCATCATCATCATCCATCACGAGTCAGGCCTTAAGACACATGTTTCGCCCTCGTCTAATAGTCTCTTCAGAGGTCTTCCAAGTCGTCTTCGTCCATTTGGTGTATAGTTGAGCATTACTTGGGGCATCCTGTAGTTGTTCATTCTTGTTACATGTTTTAGCCCAACGGATTTTTATCTCCATAGTTTCTCGTCAGTTGGTTCTACTTTCAGTCGAAAAGTACTTGTTGAATGCTGTGGCCTGCTTGCACATTAAAGCATTTGAATTTATAGTCTGTTGTTTTCGGATGAACATTTTTACAGAAGCGCGGAGGATAAAACCGGTATAGAATTTGACAGGCCCAAATCAGTATAGTTTCGAAAATAATATTAAAATATTAAAGGGTAAGAGTAAATAAATAAAAAGCAGGCAGTTGTGGTCTATTGTAAGGTATTTTATGACTGTATGGCGCTGCCTGCGCCTAGTAATTCTAAGCCTACTTATGGGCCGTACAATGAAACAGCCTGATGTTAGGCGGTTAAGGCACCGTGTGCATTAAAAAGCAACCCATGAAATATTAACTATGGAGTTTAACACTGAAAGTGCGACAACTTGGTGGGGGGGGAGGGGGGAGGGGGGGTTTGTTGAGTAGGCTAAACTTACGTACCTACATATGAAATTAGGTATGTACGTATGTATGAATTTATATGTGTACATGTATACCCGTATATAGCAACTGTTGCAAAGCGAATGACAAGGTACTTGCTGCAAACGAGGCCCCTTGCTTAATGCGGCTCAACCCCTCCCCTTAAAACTACGAAAATGAATGTGACACCAGTAAGACTCTACTAGTGCGTGATTAACAGGTTTAATATCATAGCGAAGCGACAGGTAGTGTGGGAGGAACGCGTAGCAGGTAGAGTTGTGTCGAAATGTATTGTGATACGGGTGTCCTTTGTTACCGTCACTTTTGTTTGCTGTATGTAGCTGTTCTCTACATGCTTGTCAAAGTCACTTAGTCCTTTATTATCATGCACTATAAAGGGATTTTGTAAAGGGTAACTGAGGTGGTGCATGTAAAGAGAACAACAGAATAAAGCTGCATGTTTTAATTAAGGCATTTCCTGCTAGTTTGATCCATAGCGTATGTTGTTTTGCTTTTAGCAAGAAGTCACGTTTCCTACGCTTCACCATTAATGTCTGATACTATTGCACGTGACTAAGTTTAATGTCCACGTGACCGTAAAGAAGAAAGCTTCAAAGCGGTTTTTCAGTACGATTTATCTACTCTCTGTCAGTTTTTAAATTAATTGTTTATTTATCTCTTTGATTTAATAAGACGTACAATTTTATCTTCTTGCAGTTAAAATAAATCTGGGTCAAATATGACTGGCATTTTTACTTCAGTTCTTTTAGTCTGCTTTATTCTGTGGGTGTATTGCGCCTTATTTGGAACTTATGTCTTTATAAGCCCAACTTGTAGATCTCTCTTTTTTGTTAATACTTAAATACTGAAACATATTTCTTACTAAAAGTTTAGCACGGCAGCCTTTCACGAACTATTGGGAGTGCGCATTCTCCTAGTCCCATGCATTTGTTCACGTTGTTTGCCACGTGGTACGTCAACGGAGTTAAATGACAAACTTGCCGTTGGCTGTCACTGTGATAGTGCACGGTCTGAAAGAGACACAAAATAAGAAGTAAAGAAAGGCGAAACAATGAAAATGCGAAGCAGGAAGAGAGATTCAACAGAACATAGGACGACAGAAGGAAGTTCTGTTAGAGAGAACCTCATGCGACCTGCAACGAGATGTGTGAAGGTTGTATTCAGTTGCCCGTGTTTAATGTGTGATGGACACACGCTGATTATGAATGTGTGGATTCGTTCAAAGTAGTTAATTGTTGAATCAACTTCAGTAAGTTGTTTATCATTGTGCTCATTTTGTGGCGCCTCATATGTTAAATATTTATTTTGTTACTATATAGAGCACACACCATTTCTATTGAATTGTATGAAATACCCGACCTCTTTCGATTCAAATTATGTATCGCCTGCACGTGTGCTTTGTACAAATGGTTTGTTAAGGGTTATATATGCGATCATTCAGTTACATTATCAGCATGATATAGTATGAAGTTACTCATATCTACTTTGAAAATAAATTATAAATATCTTAAATTCATCAATACATTGTCCTCTTATTAGGTTTTTGTATATAGGGTACTGGACCAACTAAGATGTTGTAGAATATCATGTTTATAACGTACATGATTCAAATGTAAAGCCAGTGGTAGCTCACCCTGTGGTATGCGAATGGCTTCCCTAATGGTGAAGGAGTGCAGACCAGAACATATTTTAAATAACACTGCAAACAAATGAAGGAAGAACTAATACAGTTTTATAGTCTACAGATTTGGTATTTCACTGATGACATCGTTACATTAAAATGCTATTTCTTATAGACGCGCCTGTCTATGATTTTGATTATGTTAGTAAAGTTAAAACACCTAAAGGTATGATATTTATGGATTTATAACAACGTTGATTAAATGTGCAATGAAACCGGCTAACCGCGCTCTTTGCTGTTGTAGTATGTATATTGAATTATGTGGCGTTTAAACTTCTGGTGATCTTGATTTGGTATTGGATGCAGCGTGGGTGTAGTTTCTAAAATATATGTACGTTTTCCTCATCCGTTTTATCAGGAATTAAATTGTAAAGTTTTATTCAGAACTCTGTAAAGTAACAGACAGTGGTCGTTTAACAGAACTTAAGTTTATGATGTTAGTATGATGTGATATTGACTAGTTTCATTATAAAAGTTCGCAGAAAAATGTTGGTTGCGACCGCGTTAAGATACCAGTAAACGTGTTAGTAAATGTTGGCTTTGTTTCCATGTGACGAGGTGTCATTTTCTGCAGTGTACGTAAACGCTGTAGTAAGCTATCCATGTTAACAAATGTATGTTCTAGATGCTAATTAAATTAATTTTTTAGTACCTTGGCAAGTGTCATCTCTTTGCAAAGGGTGTTGGATTAAGCTGACGAACATGCAGTGTTCCCTTAAATGTTCGGTTCCTGACAAAATGCATGTGCATGTTACTTAGTTGAATAATTGAATTATTTCACATCCCATTAAAACAATGCAGTCCAAAACTGAAACCTATATACAGTTAATAAATCCTTTGAAAAATGGCCGAGTTCTAATATTTTCGAACGACAGTAAGAAATCAAAATTGTATCCATAAAGCAATTAAAAGCAGATTCAATTCGTGGTGTGACTGCTATAGACTGGCCCAGAATGTTTTGTTCTCCCGTTTTCAGTCTAAGAATCAAAGTATACGTAAATATAGATATGAATAAAATGCACCAACTAATGTAGCTTTCTTTATTAACATTATCCGATATAACTAAGGTGCATTAGTTGGTACATTTTATTCATATACTGTAAAATGCACGGTGCTAACAATACAAAGTACGTAAATCTAAGTTTGTCTCGTGGTGTGTATGGGTGTAAAATTTGGCGTATTAGGCCCACATTAAGGAAGGAACGTAGACCGAAGGGGCCTGTGAACAGGATACTGAAAGAAGATATGTGAGCCTGCGAGGTAGGAAGTAACAGGAGACTGGGGAACTGCGTAATAAGGAGCTCCGTGATTTAAACTTCTCACAAAATACCTGGGCGATTAAATGAGGAGGTTAAGATGGGCGGGGCATGTGGCACATATGGGATACAAATTCATACAGGAGTGGTGGGGGAACCTGAAGGAAAGAAACCATTCGTAAGACCTACGAGTAGATGGAAAGATAACATTAAACTGGATCTTCAATAAGTAGGCTGGGAAAGCGTGGACTGGATTAATCTGGCTTAGGATATATATAGATGGCCGGCTTTTGGGAACGCTGTAATAAACCTTCGGGTTCTAGTAAATGCGGGAAAATTCTTGACTAATTGGGGAAATGTTAATTTCAACAAGAAGGACTCGCCTCCGTGATGTTAGTCGTTATTATCTTGCCGTCGTTTTGATGTTTGTACCAAAAATTCCGGGAATTTCTACCGAAAATTTGCCGCAGGGAATGACACCTTTTCTACTTACGACTGGGGTTACTGAAATTTTGCGTCAGAGAATGACACCCATTATACGTAACGACCGGTGAGTATGTTGCTGTCGCCATTTTGAAGGTACTGTTTAACAGGTGATGCACCACGGCTTCATTCAGATGTTTAAATATTCCCCCTTCTTATTCTGTAAGGTATTGTTCTTCGTCCCCCCCCCCCTCCCATGGCACAACAGCCGCTATGGGGCCAAGCCCTCCTCATTTTCGAGGCTTCACGATCACACTCGGTAGGACTCCTCTGGACGGGTGATTAGCCCGACGCAGGGACCTCTACCTGACAAAACTTTCAACACTCGCCAGAGACAGACATTCATTCCCCGATGGGATTCGAACCCACAATCCCAGCAAACAAGCGGCCGCAGACTCACGCCTTAGACCGCGCGGCTACTGGGGTCGACCGTTCTTTAAGCTATTAACATCCGCAAAAAAATACTGTTATAGAATTTTATAAAGAAAAATTAGTTTTACAGAAAGTGTAGCTTTTATCATACGCTCATAAGAAGTGTCATTAAGCCTGACAGATTTCGTCGGTTGAAGTCAGTTGATGATAATTTAAAGGCACAACCAAAGACGTTTTGTAACCATTTGTCTTCATCTAGGAAACAGATATATTAGTCTCTTTGCACCTTTAGGTTTATAGTACTCGCGTAGTTTGACCTTGTTAAGATGCCGATGCTGTTGCAGAACACCTACTGTCCCTGCCTTCCTCTGGTCTTTTGACTTGTTACTTTTAGCTAATGTTTTCCATTCGGGTGCTTATGAAGTCCTTAAACGTCTACGACTCTCCAGATCTTTCGGACTTGATGACGTCCCTGGTTTGTTACAAAAGACTGTTCTCCAACCTTTCTGCCTGTTGCTAAATATGTTTTCATTCTCAGCTTAGGGCAGCAGTATTTTCCTACTTCATGGAAACAGGCGACAATTATTGTTATTTGGAATTCCGTTGAGTGTGCTGATTTCAACAATCTGAAACGTAATCATGGAAATTTACTGTCCTGACCGTAATCGTGTTATTCCCCACATTCATTACGCAGCTGTGCTTGTGCATTAGAATATTTAGAATTACGTACCTTACATTAGACAATACGCTGCTTTTTTAAATCAGTATTTGCCTAGTTTTAAATACTCTTCTTCCCTTTTGGACACCACTAGTCGTCGAATTGGTGCTCAGAATTTTCCGTGTTCAGTATCGGTTCTGCGTGCAAAAATGGTCTTTCTGCCAGAGGCGCATCAGCTACTAATTTCGTATTTAGGGAACAGTTATTCCGCGGTCTTTATTATTGTATACTTATTTTTATTTAGTAATTTCTTGTTTATTCGAATTCCTTATCAGCAGAAGAGCCGGGATAGCGTAGTCAATAGGCTACAGGTTGGATTACCAAGGAATCGGGGTTTAATTCTCGGCAGGGACAAGGGATGTAGCTTTTCTCCAAATTATCCAAACAGGCTCTGGAGCCGACGTAGCCTTTCAGCTCCGTCCCTGGGATATACAGTATTCCGGGCACAAAGGTGACCACTCATATCCATCTAGTGCATTTAGGGCGTGCACACAAATTTTACCTCTGTGTTGTCAGGGGCGTTACTGTATTCATTATCTTCGCGTATATTGCTTCGTTTCTTATTTTAAATCTTATTTGTCATTTAATTGAATTGTAAGCTTTTGCTTTTGTTCGGTTTTGTGTTTTGTTCATATTAGATTTTTATTTTATTTGTTGTGTATAATCTTTATGTTCCATATACTCGTGCCGATTTTGTACTTGGCCATTGAGCTTGTGAGTCAGCGTATAAACACATGCAGTTGCACTGGGTTCTAACGTAATGAAAGGGACTGAATATAAAACGAGTGTTGTTATAACCAAGCAGAATAATTTTGTGGTTGACACGAATTAATTTCTACACCAGAACATCTGACGCTATAGAGGAGGTGTCGTATAAACCGATGTCGTTATAACCGGGTTCGACTGTAAATACTTTACTATCATCACCGTTATCATCACAGTCGTGATATTGTCATTATTACTATTGTTACTAGTATTGCTGTTGTTGTTACCATCATCATCATCATTGTTCGTACAAGGTATAAATTTATAATTGCAAACAATAAAGTAGTATGTTCCATTTCCGTGCATTAACTAACGTAAAAATGGTAAAAACACCAACCAAATGCACAATACGTTTTAATATTCACTGTTAAGACCACGCGCTCCTACATGTTTCGACCTCGCTGGATCGTCGTCATCAGGGAGATGACGATGCAGCAGGGTCGAAACATATAGGAGCGTGTGGTCTCAGCTGTGAATATTGAAACATACTGTGCATTTGGTTGGTGTTTTTACCGTTTTTATTTAAATCAAACAGTAATTTTACTCATTCCGTTTGGGTCCAAATCTCTTACTACGCATATACTCACGATTTCAACATGCCATTCCGTAAGGTAAATCACATATTGTTGATCTCTGAACTAGCTTTGTGCCACATGAACAAAGCAGAATTCATAAGAATGTGATGTAAATGAAATTCAGAAAGAGGTGATAATGTACGGGTTTGTATGTAGTACTCAGCTAACCAATGCTGCTGAAGGTCTGTACGGTTCTATCCTGAACTCCTTGTTTCGACTTACTCCCTAAGCCCAGTATAGTCTTTTTGTATATGCAGTCAATATAGCCGTGTTCCTTAAATTAGCAGCTTACAGTTCCAACAACATTACACAGTATGCTGTTCAGTCCTGCTTGAAGACTGCAGGACTCTTGTCTTGTGTGCAGTGTTGCCTTTTTGCTTCTAAAACTCTGTTACTGTGGAAAGAAGCTGACGTTTAGAATACATGAAACTTCAGCAATGACTGAATGCAATGGAGCCAGGCGCGCACCCCACCCTTTTTCACTGGGGGGGGGGGGGGCAGAGGCGGGGGCGGGGCGTTGCTGATTATGAGGGTATATATAATTTACGTTTGATTTTTAAAAACTGTGTTATAAAAGTCATACCAAATATAACTGTAACATAACACTATATGGAACTGAATTTGTATACGAATAAATGTAATGACACGTTCCATGACTTACTTGCCTAATTTAAATCGCACGGTCTAATCTTCTGGTTCTTTAATATCGTCTGAGACATCCTAAGTTTTTTATTTTATTTTCAAAATTCCAATATACTAGTCATCATCTGATTTCAATGATTGATTTTGGCTGAAAGGTAAATCACATGAAACCATTGACATCACCCTGTTTAAAAATCTTTTCTTAATTTCGATTTGGTGGGGGGGGGGGGGGCGGCAGCCCGGCAGCCCCTCTTTGGGTGCATGCCTGAAAGAAGCCGAGTCAGTGCGAATGAGTACCCAGCATTCTGGAGATTGTTTGAGCTACCATTATCAAGGATTCACGTGATATGTTAATTTGAAATTAGTTCGCAAAATTTCGTAGATTGTCATTGCCTCGTTATCTAGGAACGATGAGATGAGTGACTAGCATAAAAATCCGTGGTGATGAAGGCAGAGTCAAGTCACCGAAACCTGGAAATTCACCTTGCGTAGTCGTTACTGATTGCTTAAGAATACATAATTTCTAAGTGTCTTCATAAAGTACAGTTTTCCTGAAAAGCCGCCCTCATTTGGTGATCTGCTTAATATTATTTAACAGTTTTACGTAAATGTAGTTGCAGAATGTCAGATATAGCATGGTAGGATTCAGGACGAACGTACAAGCAGGCTGCCATGAACAACATATTTCTGTTGTCACTAATTCAGTATCTTCATACTGCAATACTTCATTTTTTATAGCTTTTCACTCTTATTTGAAAAGGATAGTTTGATAGCGGCGTCAAACTGTGCGTCAGTCCGAACTGTTTAATTTTAAGCACAATCATAATTGTTATCAGTGGCGGAGTTGTTTTAGGCACTACGTTACAAGCCGGAAGGTCGCGGGTTCGATTCCCGATGGTGTCATTGGAATGTTTCATTGTCTTAATTCTTTCGGCCACACTGTGGTCCTGGGGTCGACTCAGCCTCTAACAGGAATGAGTACCAGGGTTATCTCCTGGGGGGTAAAGGCGGCCAGTGACAGCCTTACCACCTTCATGTGCCGACTGTGCGGAAATCTTGGAGCCTTAACGTGCTGGAACCCTCACGGCCTATGTAGGGATTGCTTTACCTTTAATAGTTGTTATATGAGGTCATTGTCGCCCACAATGAATTCAACACAACATGGACGTTTTCTACGCTGATTAACTATATTATTTACTTAAAAACAATGTAGAAATCCTTTTTTAGTCAGTCCTCCCCGATTTCCCACAGAGTACTGTGTTTTGCAGGTTCCCAGACTTCGTTCATTTCTCCTTCTGCTAACAGGAGCATGTTGATGAAAATGAATATTGAGCATGGGTGGAATAATACCGACAAGATACAACTGAATTTCCCAGAGAGATACCTTTCCCAGTGCCACTTTGTCCACCATAAATTTTAAACAGATCGGCCCGAGATTGAACACAGGCCCCCGCCGTAATAGACTGGTGGCTTAACCACTGGAGCAATAGCACGGACTTTGAAGACTAAAATTAACTCACATTTTGTATGAAGATACAGTTTGTACCTCACACAGAACACTTTACTTCCATTAGAAACACCAACCGGTTAAGGCCATTTAGGAAAAAAGTCCCTGTTTATTATACGAACGACCACGCACATATACAAAAACACTGTGCATGTAATGTACAGAGCTTTTAATGTTAAATCTCACGGTATATATATATATATATTTATATTTATTTACCGCTAGGCTTTAAATGGTTCATATCTCACACTCATGCTACCAAGTATAAGAAAAGTGATAATTTATGAACTACGTAGCATAGGTAGGTGCCACTGTAGCATTAATAATACCAAGACTAAAAAACCGACTGTAAAAAACTTCACAATCAAACTGTAATTAATACATTCTTAAAAATGTATACTGTATATGTACTGAACAATTTTTCCTTTCGTTTTCATATTTGACTGAAAATTGTCAACACCGCACTTTATGCCTAACTAACGTTTTGAAATAACATAATCTTAAAAAAAGAGTACTGTTTCACCATCCAGTATTTATTACAGGAATATTATATGTAAGATGTAACACTGTTAAATCAATGTCAAATATTCTGTGTTACAGGCTCGCCTCCACAAGATATTACACATTTTTAACAACTGTAAACTTTGTGGTTCTATATGAGTATATATGTGTGTATTGTTTACCATCTGAATCTTGTATCTAGATAGAAGCTCTGAAATTGTTTATGTTCCTTACAGTTCGGAAAGAGACTGAAGAAATGGTGAATGCAATTAACAGAGAGGAAGGGAGTGAACACAACGATACAGCCACAGGGTTTGCTGCAGGCAGCAGTCCCATGCCACTGGGCCTCTGATTATCCAGTCAGTTCTTTCTCAGCAAAATGTTGTCGTGTGGGATCTATTTGTAACCGAATGGTGTGCTGTGTGCACAGTCACACCTCTTGTCTACAGATAACGATAATCTGAGGATTCCCGAACTGCGGACACTTTCAAAGGTTAACCCAGTGTGTGGATCATGCATCCTCCCCAGTACGAAAACCAAGTACAAGTAGCTCTCGTTTTACGCCAGGGTTAGTTCCTGAAAAATGTCGCGCAAATCGAATACGAAATTCCCATATAACACAATATATTTCGTGGAGGTTAGGGGACTGACAACTTCATCCTATATAGTGTATGACTATGCCACTAGTGGACATACGGACCTGTAGAGTATGTCCGCACTGTGTATACACATTTCCATAAAATATATTTATTTATTTCTAATGCGATAAAAATGTAAGAGACTCACATCCATAGTTTTTGGTACGGTTCATTCGGTGAGGACTGTGGTAGTCTTGCTTACACAAACACTTCAGTTCCTGACGTAACACTTTGTTGAATTCTAGCAGCATTATTACGAATTGTGTGCAAGCTACTATGAGCGAGTCTAACATTACAACATATATCAACAATTCGTTCACCTTTTTCACGTCAGTTTATTACATGTAATTTCTCTTCAATACCAATTATCTTTCACCAGTTTTTTATTTGGATTCCACTAGGTGATGCAGATTTACGTTTCTCACTCATATTGGTAAGTAAAGCCAGTGCTGTTGAAGAGCAAACTAAATGAGACTCTGCTTATATCACCAACGTAAACACTCCATACATGTGACTGATGGCATGACAGTGACGTAACTTCCTGCTTGCCTACAGAAGATAAGCGCGACCACGCATCTTCTATGCCAAATCGCGTTAGAGCGAAATCGCGCAAAATGAAATCACGTAAAGCGAGAGTTACCTGTATTATAAAAACTCACAAGCTTCAGACTTTTCCAAAAAAATTCTTAATGCCCAATAAAACCACAATAATTCTTTTCGATTCTACACAAGTTCCTTGGGATCACCTCCCACAAAGCCACCAACACAGCTTTTAGGAAACATGAATTATTAACAAAGCTACTGCAGTGTAGGAACTTCACACCTTTATTGATGATCTATTCTGCTTTATCCCATTGCTGTGCCTGAGATCATTGTGGCATGGAATGTCATACTGTATCATTTGGTAACCAGTCACAAATATTTTGGAGAAACATACTGCCTCCATGTTCAGTGCCGACCTGTGCTGAAAATAAAGACAGTAGGTTGTCCCATAACTCCGGTCACTAGCCGCTAGACTACATGGCATTACATCCCAGAAGATAGTAATCTTCATATTCACAACTGAAAGAACCTGGAATCTTGCATAATATTCACTGTTGCTCACACCCGAGTTTTTCTCAATGCAGTGCCTGATGTGAATTACAGTCAAAGTTATGGATATAAGGAATGTATTGCAGGTGCCACTGAACAACCAGACAGAGTGTCTTGTTTTACTGGAATGAAGAGGTAAAACAAACATACAAGGAAGTTATTCATCTTTCAATAGTCTTCCTTTTAAAGTAGCAATGTATTATTACAGAGCTACCCAACACAAACTCAAAAAAGTGAAGGTTACGGCTTTGGATCTAATGTATTATTTTTCCTTTCATAACATTGCTTCTTCTGAGTAAAATATCCATGACATCTCTTCAAAACTGTGACTGAAATAAGTGAAGGAAGACTACCAGTAAAAGTACCTATGATAACATCTGTGAAGACAAATGGTCACAATATTTATAACGTTTATTGCAGTCATTTCTGGTGCTGACAAAATACATTTTACATACAACAACTATAAATTGTCTGCTTAACTTCTGAGAAAATGAACAGTCTCTATAATTTACAGCTTGAATATTATTATTATTTTGATAGCTGAGATTTAAAAAAACAAATAGTACTTAAATATCTGTAAGAAATTTCATTATTTGTGTTTGCTCGCTCCTTCTATGTACATGCATGCACATATTGTTAGTGCTTTTTCTGTGTATTTTAGGCTCTGGGCATAGAATAGAATCAGATAGTTACGAATGGATTGTTATGAACAAAAAAATATTGGGTAAATACTATGTATTTAGTACTTACACATTTTTACACCTGTTACTATTACATATTTTTGGTGAAAAATACTTATCATTGACCCTTAGAATAATAAAACTACTGGGCAGGTTAGATGAGTGAAAGATGGGGAAAGTTTCCTTCCTTTGCCCTATTGGCAGTATGCACTACATTTAGATTGTGTATGAAACTATTTAGAAATGCCCAAGAAATTGAATATATATCTTCATTATTCACATTCCTGCTGTCACTGTGACAGTTCAGTCTCTGTTTATCAGGATTAGCTAAGTTTAATAGTTGATGAGCGGAAATATAATACGAAAGGTATAAATTATGTACATGTTTCCAACATGGACCATACAGCTGTTTCTCGCTGGGTTAAAAATTTCAGACTTGTATGCTGTTTAGATCATGATGCTAGAATTTGTATGAACCTATAATTAATTTTATTTTTGTATAAAGAATATGCTGAAGGTGACAAAATAAAAGTTGTGTTGAAGTATGATCCCCTAGTTTCAGCCTCACCAACAGAAATGAAATATTTGAAATTGGCTGGTGTTTACTCATGTAGACATGCATTAACACTTCATGACAACAGCCACATCTGATGTGTAGGGCTTGTAATATATCTCCAGCTTTCCAACAATAATAGATTAAAAATTCTTGAATGTTAGTACATGGCATAAGTAAGTAAGTGTACATGATTTGCCCTCTTCTGTAATAGTACAATACTTGCTTTCGTTCAAAACCAGATAAAATTTTGAAAATATTTCTAAGGTTTGTTTTTTCCTGTTTATTGCTTCAGCAAGGAGAAACTTTTACTCCTCAATCTCCCTTTTCTTTGGGGGAGGAGGAGGTTATACAAAACAGTTCTCTTGAGGAATTAATGGTGTCTTTTTAAAACTCAGTGTGTTGCAGTTCTTAGGCACTGTATACATATTTCACATTCTTGAACAAAGTGCTTTAAAATTACATAGCTTTGTCCATTTGTCTGTCATGTCTCTGAACATACAAATTAATTTTATTTTATTTTTATTAAGCCTTACTAATTCTCAGCAATAAAGCATCAATTAGCCTTATTAAAACTGACACTTTACTGAAGATTTGCTTACAGTCACATGCTTATTTTGCTGTACATTCATACCAAGCCAAAATGTCACACGTGTCAAGGTAAGCTGTTAACACCATATAAATTGTACATATGGTGAACATGTGGAGAAAGAAATAGATTTTAACTTACTTTTACATCACTAAAATTCAAATTAAACTGTGTATCAGAAGAGAGTCACAAATATGAATGATACAGTAATGTAATATAAATATTATCAACACAGTTGGAAGTGTTAATATGATCCATGGTTTACTGTGTATGCTTATCAAATACAGGAAAAGTAAAACCATCATTTTATTCTGGAAGATGATAATACTGCATTCATTCATTTGTAATCTCCATTATATTTTGGACACTACTCGACAATCATCATCAAACACAATGGTGAATTTTACAGATGAAAGGTACTACAAGTTCGTGTGTGTGTGTGTGTGTGTGTGTGTGTGTGTGTGTGTGTGTGTGTGTGTGTGTGTGTGTGTGTGTGTGTGTGTGTGTGTGTGTGTGTGTGTGTGTGTGTGTGTGTGTGTGTGTGTGTGTGTGTGTGTGTTTGTGTGTGTGTGT
>BLKM01008356.1:4272370-4321364 GCA_013340265.1 Coptotermes formosanus | reverse complement strand
TGTGTGTGTGTGTGGATGTGTGTGTGTGTGTGTGTGTGTGTGTGTGTGTGTGTGTGTGTGTGTGTGTGTGTAACACACAATCAATTTAAAACCTTCAGTAAATTCCATCCATAAAATTCAGCATAGTATTTCCTGGTGATGGCTGAGTAACTGCCAAAACACGTTGGAGACTATAAACAAATAAATCTTTAAGTGTACATTGATGGTTTTATTTTTCTACAATGAAGTTTTGTTTTTCAATAAGGTATTACAAAGCCACACCTGCTGTTTTTAGTCTTGTAATAACTAATATCATAAGACGATACCTGATCCATGTAGTGAGTATTTGCCCTGAAATAATTAGTTTCTACAGAAAAAATTAGGAAATTAATTTAAAAATAATCAAGTGATAAAAGGCTGTATATATTTGTATATAAGATGAAACAATGTGTGCACACTCATGGAGAAGGTAACAACAGAAAATAGACTTATTTTCAAGAAACGTTGTAAGGTAAACTGCAGGATCTGTACTTTCATAGCCACTTTATCACAAAGCAGTTCAGTTAATATAATGTAAGTTAGAATAGTGACAGTTTGGTGGGCAGATCTAGTACTAGTTTCCTTTTAGTTCCCTGGTATTTGATTTTGTAACATTCTTTGCGAAGAGCCCATCCTAAAAGTTCTGCTTAATTGTGTCTCCTGCTGATATATAAATTTGCCACGTCCTTCACTCCTAAATTGGAAGTTTGTAACCTACATGCAAAATGTTCTGACCCATTTAATGGGTATGGGGTACCTTGCCCCATTTGTAAAGCTGACTGCTCACCTCGAACTAGTGTCAAGGTTAAGAGGTGTATAGCTATACCTACATTTCCCCATATGCCTTTATCATATGCAACCACTTTAGTTTTGGAGGATTCCATGATGCATCATGGGTAACTGCATCTCAGCATTTGGAGGCAGTGTATTGTCCTCATCTTCAAGTGTCAGAATGTCCAAGGAGAGTTGTTGAAAAATTCATTCTTCTTGGACATACCAACCTTTGCAATGAGGACACTATGTGGCCTTAAAATGTTGGGATATGATTAGCCATTCATGTAGCATCATATCCCAAAAGAATAGAATCCTCCGCTACATGGTTGTGAAAACCTCAACACTCACAACTTTATTGTTACTTTAGAGCTTGTAATTTTGGAGGAAATGCCATATTAAATGTTAATGCCAAATCTCCCTAGGTGTTTAAAATGAACATAGTGGAGGTGACTGCAAATTATCCATAAGATCCAGCATGCTGGTATCAAAATACTCCCTTCTGACACAAAGCAATTAAGAATGGAAGGCAACAGTGTTACCTGATGCTTGAAACTCTTACATTCAAGGCAGTCTTCCTTGTGGTGCCTCATAATTTCCTGTATCACATTATCAGTTTCATAAATGTGAGAGATTTGTCATGGAACAGTGCTCAGTTAAGTAACATTTATTCTATGGCATATGCCTATTTAATTGTCTGGGCCTCCTTGTGCATTAAATTCAGTTGACTTTTACACCTCTTGTTAGGAATAATTTCCACCAGCAGGCTATTATAATATTAGTTGTGCCTAGAATTTTTTGTGCTTCTGAAATTAAAGATTTTGAGTTTTAAAATCATGACTACATGTTCGAAGAAGTACTGTTTCAGAACAGCATTCTACACCTGTCAGAAAAATAATACTGGTCCAAAATCATTGAGGCAAATAGGAAAAAGTCAAACCAATTAATATCCAATATTTCCATATATTTCAGTAGATATATTTTATAAAGGCGTAAATATTGAATTCCTAATTGAACTTTCACATACAGTGTACTACTTAGTATGGAAGAAAAATAGAAACTGCAAACTTAAAGATTCCATTACAAGTACATCTGCCGACCACATGACAGGTCTAGACACAAAGCAGATTTTAAACACATTGAAAATGAAAACGTCCACAGTAGTAGTAATTTTTAGTCAACATCAGTTCTACGCCCAGATGCTGCTGTGTTTGTGCACAATGACAAACCATTGTCAGGTATGTACTTCTGTATAATTAAGATGAATGTGTTCTGTTGTTGTGGACAGTTTGAATTATGTTTAATTTAAGGTGTATGAATGTTAATTTTGTTTTAGTGAAGATTATATCAAACATTGTAGGATTCTATGCATAAATATTAGGAAGAAACTTGTATTTTAATCCAGTGTGTATGTAATATCAGTTATATGATAAAATCACAGAATTGTGATTATTGAAATCTGCATAACATACCAATTATTTTGTAACAAATTCGTTGATTTGAATTCCAGTAATAGTGAAATTTCAGTCATTAGAAGTTTGGTCTTGTGGAAGTTGAAATAAATTATTGGGAAGTTTAAAGTAAATAAATATATTGTACAGTCCTGTTAAAAATTCGTTTGTGAAGTGTACTACCTACTTTTATAAGTAACAATCATTTTTACATATTAAAATGCATTTTTTACCGTATTATCTTTAATATAGGTAGAATACATGGAAATTGTATGTCAACAACATAAATCTATTCATCATGAGTGTTGCTTGGTACGGTTCAGAATGTCTACTTGCATTTCAGCCAAGCTATGTGCAACAGACCATGCACTTTTGCAAATAATAAATTATTAAACTCCATAATTATTACTGAGTCTGGTTCAGTTTTACTAATTGCTAGCAGCTGGTATCATTAAAATTATGATTCATAAATTTATGTGACTAAAATGAATTAGGGCATCATTACCTACCACAGTTATCAATGCAGTGTGTAATCAGCTGGAGTTATGTTAGTAGCACAGTGGAATTGAATATTGAAACTATTATTTGCAGATTATGATAAATGTTTGGGCTTCATGCTAGAATGGAGCAGTGGTTCTCATTTTTGCTAACAGTGCCGTATTCCTTGCTGCAAGGAACCGCAGCACACTGCACATTTAAGGTGGTAACAATATGGGAGAGTCAGAGACTTGCACATGTCAGATGCATTGAATGGATATTTTAAAATTTATTTTAAACAAAATTATTTATAAATTTTTTTTTATCTGCAATAATGTAACATCCAAAATTTCACAGCACACCCTTTCAGAACCAATGGAATGGAGTATGGAAAATATGATACATTGTAAGACAATTATAATCACATTAATGACAATTATACATAAAGTTTGTATCTTGTAGGTCTCATTTACAGAGTAAAAAAGAACATCTTATGTGGAGACTACATCCATCCATGACCTAGTAGCAGTGACTAAACCGTCTGTCATATTTTCATTACATTCCACATACGAGTTATTTACAAAGGGTTGCCAGTCAAGCTTGAGTTTCATGCAAATCAGTGCAGTGAAAGCCATACTTTACTTACAGGTGTAAATGAAATTCTGACAGTACTTTATTTTCTACATTTTTTGTCTGATGTGAATGTAATTTGGTATAAGACAGTCCACAAAAACTTCTTGGGTATTTTGAGTTTCATGAAAATCAACACAGTGGAAGTCATACATCACTTAGGGGAATAAATAAATGAACTTTCCAGGTTTACTGTGTGATTTTGGCAAAATTTGGTACACCAAGTCTGTACATAATGCTGTTGGGCATTTGTTAGTCATGAAAACTGGCACAGGGAAAGCTGCAGTTTTCTTGTGGGCATAAATGAAATTTATGTTTGTCCCGTCAAACTGTAGGACATTTTGAAAGTATAGAAAGTTTGTGTACTATGTAACAGGGTACACCATGTGCAGTCTTGTTGAGGACTTGCCTGATTCAAAACAATCTTCCACATTTAACTACCGACAGTGGGAGAGGAACAATTACAAACCTGTTTCTGATCATGATTGACTCCATGTTCATTCAAATGAAAACCACATTTACAACAGTTAAACATTATTTGTCAGTGACATAATTTCAGCATATCAAACAGCGTGAATTTAATGTGGCAGATCTTAGTTATATGAATACGTATTTTATGAGTGAGCAAAGTTGTAGTTATATACACTAAGGAATGTGCTGCACATTTAATACAGGTGGATGGAATCACACGTTCACTAAATACTGGTATACAAAAGGCACACATAAATTTTTGGAATTTGAAAGAAAATAAAACCATTAGCTAAATTTAACCATATGTAGGGTAAAAAGCACAGGTTCAGTGATACTATTGTTCTTTGTTAAGTGGAGGTCTCAACCCAAATTTATGTCAAGATATAGTACAGACTGTCACACACTCAGTTCATCTGTGTCGCACCTGCGTTCTAAACACATTATCTGTCACCATTTTAAAGGTTACTACATTTGCAGGCCAATTACGGTAAGTAAATATCTAAACTTTGTACATGAGAGTTGCAGGTCTGATGAGGCATTGCTTGTCTGTAGTACAGAGTTGTGTGTTTCTGTCTCTCTATGGGTCTCCCTCAAACACACGTGCACGTGCACATGCAACATGCAAGCACAACCCTGTGCAACATATATCCTGATGTTGTTTGTTTTGTTTCTTTTATCAAAGCATGTCATATGCCTGGAAAAGTCTCTCTCCCTAATAAATTTTTAATGAATTGACTAGTTCTGAATGAACTCAGTATAAAACTCATTCCATAGTCCAGCACCACTTTATGATACTTTTGGTGCTGAGTAAATGTTCATGTCACAAGCCGTACTCAAATGATGCTTCTGCATAGCATGAGAGGAGCCAACACAAAAATTAAAATCATGTTTTCTTCTTCATTCTTAATTTATCTTCATCACCAACTTTTTCATCACTGTTTTAATAAACAGCCTATCAAAGATTGGCTCATTTGTTGACCCATTTTAGTGCCGACAAACTGACAGGTTCTTCCAATACCAGTTGTTTTGTTTTGTAATTACAGTACCTATGAACAAGGTCTTATAACCTGTAAGCATTCAGAAAAATACAAAAATAAAAATCTGTAATATTTTAAGTTACCCAGCTCTCCTTTATGGTTGTGAAAACTAAAACGCTAATGTTCAAGGCAGATCCTGAATCACAGTTACTTTTATTCTTTATGTCTATTTAAAAATGCTGTCAGTAGCTGAGATGAATAGTGTCAAATAATAGAATAATTAATAAAAAAGAGTTAGAATTTGGATACGGAAGGAGGCAGTCACGGCCTAATTTGTGGAACTAACTTGGGATTTGCCCAGAGGTACTGAAGAAATACATGAAAAACTTCAGTCAGAAAAAAGATTGTATGTATTTTGGTGCCTTAGTTGGTGAATATTATTTTGTATGATACAGTGCACAGACATGGAACACATTAAACATTTTGAGATATAAATTTTCGTTTTTCAATGATTAATCATCCAGACACTCAGTATATATTACTGTGTGGTTACAATTTCAGCTGAAATAAAAAATGTAAATAAACCAGCAAATAAAACTTAAATGCATGGCTTCCAACTAAGTAACTACACCAAGCAGAGCCCTTCTTAAGAAGTTAAAAGTTGCTTAGCTAGTCCCAAAACTCCCCACATTTTATGGAACCTGAAGGTTCATCATCATTTTTTATATTGCTCATACCGTGTACATACCTATTCAACTTGACGTGTGTCAACAACCAACTCATACGCAGAAGTCGATGACAGTTTACATTCGAGTTCCTATTTACCCCAACATGTTTCAATGCATCACAGCATCATCTTCAGGGGGTGCTTGCTTCAAGTTGCTGGGAATGATGTAGCTGGGGCAGGTCAGAGCAAAGGCTCAAGACTGGAAACAGTAAATGAGGCACAGGTTTCAAAAGGGTCACTGTTGTCAGACTTAAGCTACTCACACTGTGAGGATGATTTGGATTCCACCCTGCTACGATGTGGAAAGTTGTTGCCGCCCCCTGTTGCAACAAGCAACAAGGGATGGCGTTCTGCTGTAGAGAAAATGGTCAAGTTGGATGGGGTGGGAATGCATGCAAAAACAGAGGTGGTTAAAACAACAGTAACAGTAGGAAAGGAAGGCGGGACCATGAAGGCATCAGCCATATTGGAAGCATTGCAAGCAGTGAAACTCGAAAGTTCGGCCATAATAAGCAAGAATTTAAAAACAACTATAACAGTGGTATCTCTTATGTCCCATTACTGCTTTCTGCTCTGAAAAGAGATATAGACTCATGATCAGATCAATTTGGATGCTGTTCCAGTTGGACAAATCTTCTGACGTCCAGAAAACATGCTTGCATGCTTGTGTTCTTGAAGCAAGCACCCCAAGGATGACGCTGTGATGTGTTGAAACATGTCGGGGTAAATAGGGACTTAAATGTCAACTGTCATTGAATTCTGTGTACGAGTTGGTTGTTGACACACATCAAGTTCATCATCATGTTCACAACAGACCACCATCGACCCATATTTTGAGTCAAATTAATGCAGTATATAGCCACCTTTATATTTCAGTATGATCCATTTGGCATTCTAAATTTCTTTTAAAACTGTTAGGAATTTGTAATTTTATAAAATTTATAGCAAATAAACACATTCATTTCATTTCCATTTTCCTTCCATGCAGTTACAAGAAATACATAGTTTTATAAGTTACTGCTACCAGAACTAAGCATATAAAGTCTGAGTCTTACAATGATCGAGTTATTTATATGTCAGTTGCTGGGTATGCCACTGGAACTTTAACATATTAGCATGTCAAATACTGGTGCAACATATGGCTTCTGTTGCAATTTTTGCAATCAGTTTCAAAAACTTTATACTGGTAACTGCATTCATCCTGCATTGTACTACAACATTTAAGAAGTCAGTGAGAACATAAAGTTGTGTGAATATTTTGAAGTCATTAGATTTCATAAAACTTAAAGACTGATGCAGTTACCTTGGTTGCATGGTTTTAGCTTACGCACCTATTAATATTTAATGAGCCTTTCATTGTGTTATTAGTGTCTACATGTTGTGTGAATGAATGTTTATGTTTCCAAGTAGGCCACATTATCTACAAAGCACTTCTACTATAAATAAAGTATATATTTAAATTACACTAAAGACAATACTATCAATAAACTGCTCGATGGACTGTTAAGTGTTTAGTAAGCGATATCTTCTGAGTGAAAGCTTTCATGCATGTTGTGCACTGAAAGGGCTTTTCACCTGTGTGTAATCTCTGATGTACTTTAAGATTCCCTTTCAGTGAGAAAGCTTTGTTACACACTTCACATATATGAGGTTTGTCTCCTGTATGCACCTTGAGGTGTGCTTTCAATCCACCTTCTCTTCCGAAACCTTTCTTGCATATTGGGCATGGGTATGGGGTCTCTGCATCATGATCAGTAAGGTGTAGCTCCATTTCGTATCTGCTAACAAACAGCACGCTACACACAGGACAGCGATATCGTCCTGCTTCAGCAGTACATTCATACTTCAGTTTTTCACAGTTCTGGTTTAAAAAATGCTCTGATACTGGAAAGTGTTCTTCTGCTGAACTGTTTACTTGTGCACTGTCACTACTGTTTTGTTCCACGCTACAACAGTCTATATTAAAAGACTTCTTTACCCGTAATTTAGGAATATTAGCATTGCTATGATCTAAGTTCCCACACATGGCTCCACTCAGATGCAAGTTTTGGGTAAGAACTGTTTTACTGTGTCTAGGATACAGAACAGTTTCTGGTCCCATGGTTTGTGAATTTGCATTGCAGCTGTATGCATCACAAAAATTCTGGATTTCATGTCCAAGGTCCAAAGGCTGTAACAAAAACACTGTGGTATATTACTTAACCTTTTAAAGCCTAGCGGTAACTTCATGTACCACCAGGCTTCACATTCAAAAATTATTCATGGTGCTCACATTGCATTTATGTGTTTTGTACGGATCTCAGAACAAACAGCAACTTTTTTTGCCTTATACAGCATTAAGAGATTGGTTTTTATAACCGAAGTGGAGAGCGTTTACAGTGCGGTACGCACTGAGTACTTATACAAAACAAATGCATTTCGTTTTTAAATGGTTAACAAGTGAAAAACGGCACTCACCAGAAATGTACTATCTGCACAAATCAGAATATAATGCCTTTTTGTGTCTTTGTGGATTAAAATTAAACACATACAGTGATGTAAGTAGCAAACTGCACACCTTCACATCCAATATGGGGACCTTCACCCAATCCAGCTTTATTCACACATGTTTAACTAAATTACAGTGGCGATTCTTCACTTTCTCAATGTAAATGTAACTCTAAACCTATAGTATACAAAACCACCATCTGTTTACTACACATTCTCCTAAGAGAACAAACTTATTTTCAACAAACTCAGTATCAGTGTGTGTTACTAAAAAACTAGTATAAGGAACAATAAGCTTTGTTTTTCTCCCTCCATGCACAAGTCATGTGATATCCACCATTACTGCTCCAGCAAATGCAGGAATCTCAGATGCTTCAAAGGTTATAATGACATACGTTTGGCCCATAAGATGCAGATTACTTTTACACAGTACTTCCCAGGAAACAAAGTGCATCTTATGCTCTGGAAAATATATATGTGCAAGTATTGTCAACAGAGGGTAGGCAAAACATAAAGATACCTATTAAATATTTTCAAAGTGTAGGAAAGTTCAAATATTTCATAATGTCACTAAAAAATCGCAATTAAATGCACAAGAAATTTGAAAGCAGATTAAATTTCTGTAATGCCTATTATCATTTTGTTCAGAATTGTTGTCTTCTATGTGTTATCTGAAACCAAATATTAAAAATATGCAAGAATATTGTTTTATATGGGTGTCAAACTGGGACTCTCACAATATGGTAAAAATGCAGGCTGAGGGTGCTTGAGAACAGGGTGCTGAGGAAGACATTTGGACTTAAGAGGCTGGAAGTAACAGGAGGCTGGGGAAAATGCAAAACAGGCTTCATGACTGTATTCCTTGCCAAATATTATTAGGCTGATAAAAGCATGAAGGGAGGGCACACAGTGGCGCAGTTGGTTGAAGCACAGTGCTACAAGCCAGAAAGTTGAGGCTTCAATTCCTGATGGTGTCATTGTAATTCTTCATTGACATAATCCTTCCAGTTGCACTATGGCCCTGGGGTCAGCTCAGCCTCAACAAAAATGAGTACCAGGAATACTTCCTGGGGGTAAAGGCGGCTGATGCGTAGGGCTAACAACCTTACCACCTTCATGTGCCAATTGTCTTGAAACCTGGGAGCCTCAGTCTCCTGGAACCGTAAGGACCTGTCCAGGCTTGTAATGGGATAGCTTTTTTTACCTAAAATCAAGGAGGATGAGATGGGTGGGACATGTTGCACACATGGCAGAGAAGAGGAAAAAATGCATACAGAGGTCTGGCTGGAAACCCTGAAGAAATGGGACTGTTTGGAAGACCTAAGCCTACAAAGTAGGACAGTATCGAAATAGATCTTAAAGCAAAAAGATGGGAGGGAATGGACTGGATTCATCTGGCTCAGCATAGAGACAAGTGGCAGGCTCTTATGCACATGGTGATGAACTTTCGGATTCAATAAAGTGCGAAGAATCTGACTAGCTGAGGATATTAGCTTCTAAAGGACTCCACTGCAAGGAGTTACTCAGTAATAAAATTTTGCGCTCAGTAAATGATCGGAAATTTCTTGTTTATCTGGGTGACTGCCAGCTTCTACATACATGCATACATACATACATACATACATACATACATACATACATATATACATACATACATATGTATGTGCGTATGTATGTACATACCTTAAGGTTAGGAAAATATGGTACATAACCAGAAGTCATGGTCCATTCTACAAAGTCACTACTAAACATTAACCCTTTAAAGACAAAAGGTAATCTGTTCTATATGAGGACTCAGCTCGTACTGCGCTGTAAACATTCTCCAGTTCAGCTATAAAAACCAATCAGTTAATGAGGTATAAGGTAAACATTGCTGTTTGATCTGTGATCCATACAAAACACATAAGGCCATGTGAGCACCATGCAGAATTCTTGAATGTAGAACCTGGTGGTGCGTAAAGTTACCACCAGGCTTTAAAAGGTTAACAGAAATCTAAACACATATCTTCCTGTAGGAAAAGATGTCTGATAACTGTATTAATGCTAAGCATTCCTCCATGTGAGTGACATGTCAAAAACCACATATTGTCTAATTTCATACATTAACATCCAGAACCTTCATGTTTTGTGCTGAATTGTACGCAGGTTGCTCAGCAAGTAATGCCCCACATTTTTTTCTCACTCCAGAATAAAGATAGCAATGTGAAAATTGAAAGGTAGCAACACTGATGTTTATTGCGCACATGTGTGTAATTACACGGTCGTCCGACAGATAGCGCCGCTGTAGTAGTCTGTGAAAATGGCGTCTGTGTCTTGACACGCGTTACAAACAACAAGCTGTAATTGAGTTCTTAGTGGCGGAGAAAGAAAGTGTGGGAACATTCATAAACGGTTGGGTGCTGTGTATGGAAGTTGTGCAGTCGATAGGAGCACCGTTGGACGCTGGGTTCAGAGAGTTAAGGCTTCAGGAAGTGGAGAAACAGAGCTGCATGATCGACCGCGGTCTGGCCGTCCTGCCACAGCCACGAGCCCAGACATGTTGCAGCGCGCTGATAACATTATTCATGCGGATCGGCGCATCACAAGTCGGCAATTGGCCGTACAGCTTTCAGTCAGCACTGGAAGTGCAATGGCAATTATTGACGCTTTGGAATATTCGAAGGTATGCGCAAGATAGGTTCCTCGAAGTCTCACAACCGAGCACAGACGACAAGGAAAGCCATCTGTTCTGAATTGTTGGAGCGTTTTGGTGCTGAGGGGGAGGCCTTTTGTCCCGGATCGTCACAGGTGATGAAACCTGGGCTCGCCATTACGAGCCGAAGACGAAAAGGCAGTCAATGGAGTGGCATCATCCGCAATTACCAAGAAAAAAGAAGTTCAAGACAACTCCTTCCGCCGGAAAGGTCATGATCACCGTCTTTTGGGACATTGGTGGAGTGATTCTGGTGGATGTGATGGCCAGAGGTGAGACAATCAGTTCGGACGCGTACATCAAAACCCTCAAAAAACCGAAACGGCGTTACCGGCAAATGCGGCCTAACAGGAATCCAGGATACATGTTGATTCAGCACGACAATGCCCGCCCTCACACAAGTCTACGAACCCAGGAGGCAATCGCCAAATTTGGTTGGACTGTGCACCCCCATCCCCCCTATAGTCTGGCGCCGTCCGATTTTCATCTTTTTGGGCCACTGAAGGATGCACTGCGTGGGACAAGGTTTGAAGATTACGAGAGCGTGATTCGTGCAGTGAGGACATGGCTACGTGAACAGGAAACCAGCTGGTACAGGGAAGGAATGCATGCCCTTGTTTCGCGCTGGCATAAGGCCATAGACTTAGATGGAGATTATGTGGAAAAATAAAATGTGTAAAGGAAACATCCAGTTATACTGTGTGTGAATTTCATACATTCTGAATAAATAGTTTCCAACAAAAAAAATGTGGGGCATTACTTTCTGAGCAACCCTCGTATTAGAAGGGCAATTTGATCCCCTATCCTAACAACCCACAATTTGCATTAAAACACTGCAATACCTGTATATTAACGAACTTTAAAATTTTGATATGGGACATCTTGTCATGGCATAAACACAAGATCAGGAAAGTTAAAGGACTGTCAATCACAACTATGTAATGCTGTTTATCTCATGTTATTTAATGCCACTTGTTTCAGCTTCTACTACAAAGCTATCATCACAGGCAGCACAAATTACTTAATGAAAGCTCATCCTGTACAATATGTAAATTATGTCACAAATGCAGTTGAAATCTCAACTTCACAGGAAAATATACAAACTGGATGCTGAAACAGATAATATATTACAAGTAAATTACAAAAACATATCATACACTTCATAAATCATACAAATAAGTTATAAATAGTGAAGTAG
Organism: Coptotermes formosanus; assembly: GCA_013340265.1. NCBI lineage: Eukaryota > Metazoa > Arthropoda > Insecta > Blattodea > Rhinotermitidae > Coptotermes > Coptotermes formosanus. Next base: position 4,309,465 of record BLKM01008356.1, on the reverse strand, counting down.
TATACTTCCAAAATAAAAGGACAAGAACCACGTGTATTTAGGTGAGCCTCAAGGGTATTAGTTGTTCAGATATGCACACAGTCATGATTTATATGGATGTTGATACAAGCCTGTAGGGACTGGTTATGGAAAATCTCATCTCTTCAGGTTGGTGAAATGTTACGTGTCAGGTATAATCCTTGCTACAGATAAAGGCCTTCTTACTCCTATGTTGCTAATGAAGTACAAGTAATTCATACTGCCTGATGATGGCTTTGTACAAGAAGCGGAAACATATAGCATTAAATAACGAGATAAACAGCATAACACAGTCAAGACTGATGATCTTTAATCTTCCCAATCTTAAACTTTAGAGCCACAGAATGGGAAGAAGTACGTATTTTGTTTTCATTGTGCCATTACAAAATACCACAAAAACAACCTGGCATAGGACTAACTGCCTGTTCTGGAACATGAACAATATTCATATTATTGCAAAATATAAGTGCTTGCAGTTACTTACATCTTGGTCTTCAAGGCTGACACTTGAAGGAAGGACAACAAGTGGCTCAGTAATATTGCTGCCACCACCACCACCACCACAACCACCATCCTCATCATCATCATCATCATCATCATCACTGTCAATCTGAATTTCCACGGGAACATTTGTATTCTGTGCCAAGAAGAAAATTGTATTTCCTTAGCAAAACAATATTTTGATGTGACATGAACACAGAGACAGACAGACAGAGCGAGACGGTATGCGTGTGCATGTGCATGTACAAAACACAACTGACGCTAACCAAAATCACTATTGCAATTTGAATATACATGAGCCAGGCCAAAAACAATGGGACCAAAATCAGAGAACATCACAAAAACAACAAAACTAAAATTCTGTTTTGTTCCAGTAGTTTGAGGCCAACTTGTTTTATGTGGCTTCAGACAGATTTAGACTGTTTTGTCTAATCAGTTGGCTTTGCCATTTATCAGAATAAACACAAAAACATTAACTCATAACAAAGATATTTGCCAAACTGAGACCTTTAAAAAACATAGAAATGGGGATTTTTTGTACTTTAAGCTTTGGTCTTATATTTCTATAAACTTTAACATTTGTAAAAAGATTTGTTGCAAGAATCCAATTCAAAAAAAGTTCAACTTGAACTAATCCCTTTATTCATCTTTTTGTGCTTTTGGTCTTTTACAGTAAACAATATCCTGGTTCAGTATGCTTTATTATATTCACTACTGAGACCTTTCACATGAGGTGCACCTTCACCTGCTTTGCTTGACTTAAAGTTTAACTCATCATTTCATGAAACCCCATGAAACAGTTTTCATCATACGTACAATTTTCATAGCAACTCACAACACTGCCAGTGTTTCTAGATGCTACATACAGTGGATGAAGATGCACTACTGGAACGTGTCCTTTGAAGGTGCTCACGAAGAATGATGTCAGTGAGTTCACATTTTCTCTTGAACTTATAAGCTGCTTGCAGTTGGTATATACAACATTTGCATATGCCATTTGGTAACCCATCATCCAATAACTGAAAATACAATGGCAACGCTGATGATAATATGATGGAACCAAAATGATGACAGTCACATAAGCAGGTGTACACATGATAGCATTTGTGAATGCTGCTGAATTGTCTGGTGACTCTTCCTACTACTTCACCACTTGCTGAATTCTTTGTTTTTCATTAAATTTAATGAATGCACTGACACATCATGAATACGTAACACAGCACTACTAAGAACAGACATATACTGCTAACAAATGTTTCAAGTGACAACTGCATACATGCATCAGACTTTTGAGCGTACTACTGGCATGGTGGGCAGCAAGAGGTTACAAGGATTTGTGACTGGTTCTGGTACCTAACAGAGTATCTGTCTTGGCATATGAAAGCTAAAATAAAAATGGGCTGCCCTAACACAGCATTATCAACCACGACACATTCCCAACAAGCATGTCTGCAAAAAAACACAACTTAATTTTTACGCAATGTTGCCCTCAGTAAGCAACAACGTAGTGCATCGCCAGGCCAATGTGGTGTACCTCAAAGCACAGTTTGCTGGGTCTCCCATTCATGGTAAATGTGGCTGTCACTTTCTTTGTATGACAGCCCTTGTGATTTTTCTGAAATGTTGGTATTAGAAGGACGAGAGTTTCTGCTTCCTAAACACGCTCTCATACATAATCCGAACTGCAAAAATTTTGGTTAATTTTGCGGCAATTTTAGTATGAGGAGAAGCAAGGGAGGGGGACACTGTACCCCCAGTATAGTAATTTCTCATGCGATGAGGTAATATACATTGCTCACATTCAAATATTCAAATATTTCCATCTACTTATAAAAGTAACATGGAAATAATGTTACTCATTGGTAGAACGCAAATGATCCACATTCACACCTGACCTAACCTTCAGGTTTGGCAACAGTGCGTGTGCTTTCGCCTTGATCGCTGTGTCTTTAGATATGTCCAACATAGGACCATCCTTGGCCATACAGAAGCGACAAACAATGCTAAAATCCATACTCTTATGGTAGTATGCTGGGCATCTAACATGTCTTAAGTACCATCACAACCACCAAATCCCAACTACACCTTTTCCCCCCCGCGTTAACTCTTAGCTCCACGGATCACAAGCGGCCTCAGCACCAGGCAGGTCACGGATAGTTTATCTAGCTCACAGATGTAGATTCCTCTCACAGTTGTGGCCATGGATCAGAGGTTCCATAGATACGTTCTGCCAAGACCATAATTTTTCTCGTCCTTAAAAATCTGTGTTTGTGACAGACGGATGAGTCGTGTCACCCTGGTAATTGTTCCATCGTCATTAATGGTTTGTGGTTGTGTAGGTGATTGGCATTAGTCGCATAGGTGGTCATGATCCGGCTTAGAGCTTTGAATGAAGAATCGTCCGAAGAAAGTGAAGGAGAAGAGGAAATTCCGTTAATTACAAAAGAAGCACAGGTAACACTGGGTTTAATTTATGCAGTTTGGTTACATGTGTTGTGGGTCTGCTGATGTGTAGGAAATGTTAAGTAAAGGTTAAGGTTGAGGTCTTTTTTGTTCTCCGTTGTATCGCGGCGTAGGTTTTCACCGACGTGGTGGGACAGCGTGTAGTCCCATCTTCAGGGTTCAAGACGTCCGTTTTGGATATATGGACTCTTGGAGATGGGACCGACTGCTGTCCCGAAACGTCAGTGATAAACCAACCTACGCCACGCAAGCTTTTTGCTTGTACATCGTGGCCCTTGAAGATTGGACCGATACGATGTCCCAAAACGTCGGTGACAAAGTAACGCCGTGCAGCAGTCTACAAACGCGAAGATATCAACTACACTGCTTGTTGTTGAGAGTTATATACTGATCCTATATGATGAATCACTCACCAATGTCAGCACACTAACAAGCACTCTCAACAAAATCCACAGCAACCTCACATATACACCATCCCACGAAGTGGAGGGACGAATCAGTTTCTTGGACTTATGGATAATGCGCAACAACTCTTCCCTGGAAATCGACATCTTCTGAAAACCAACTACCACAAACACAACTATACACCACCTATCCAACCATCCAACAGAACACAAAATGGCAGCATACTGGTTCCTCATATGCCGGATGAACTCACTGCCACTCAAAGACTCCCGCAAGCAAAAAGAATGGAAAACAATCAAGCACATTGCAGCGGCAAACAGATTCCAACTGCAGCTAATCAGCTCAGTGAAAACACGACTGGAGAGACAGGATGAAACTCCTAGGCAACCCACAGACCCCACAGAAAACAGATCACACTAACATACTTTGGGCCATACATCCGATCCATCAGCAACCTATTCAAGCAAGCAAATATACAAGTGACCTACAGAACCACCAACAGGATCACTAAATTACTCCAGACACAACCCAGGCATAACAAAAAACGACTACGAGAACAGCAGCATCTACAGCCTGAGAGGCGCCACCTGCCACCTAACATATGTTGGCCAAACCGGCCGGAACCTGAAAACACGCTACTCCGAACACACTAGATACATCTGCTCCAACAACCTGCAGTCAGCATACGCACAACACATACTACAACAGTGACATGAATATGGACCCATGCAGGAAACCATGACCCTAATCCACTGAACAAACAAAGGAAGACGCATGGATACAATGGAACAACTACAGATCCAGAAACACCACCAGGAACAGCGGCTCATACCAAAACAAAAACCGCATGAATACAACCCCCTGTTTCAACTGCTGTATGACACCCAGGCGCAACTTGGCAACACATGAAGATCCCCCCTGCCTAACGTCTCCCCTTGCCAACACACATTCCAAGCATACCGCACTAATATGCAGTACAAGCTGAGACCACAAAGAGTTCACGCCTCCAAAAGCAGCACAGTGCACAGTCAACAGCACATTCTCACTCAACTGTATAGTGCAACCTTAGTGTAATGACAACAAAGTTTCTCCCTGAAGGTGACCCAGCAGGGTCGAAACATGTAGGAATGTGTTACAATTGATGAAAAAACTCTGTGCATTTGTTGGTGATTAATGTTTTTTGTATAATATAGTGCACGGACATGGAACACATTAAATTCATTTCCCTTTTGTTGAGGGTTTGAGCTTTCACTGTGTTACTGAATATTCATAGAAGGTTCCTTTTAGCAACATAAACTTCAGGATTCTAGGGTTCAGTTTAGTTACAGAAACTCGCCTTGAGCAGGAATGTTTGTTGCATGAAGGCTAGTCTTTGAGGTTTCATTTTATTCAGATATAGTGAACTTCAACAAAGATATTTTCACCAACATTAAGAATTTCAGTTTTCATTTTAGTAATATGTACTGGTGATGGCAAAGAAACAAACAGTTGTGTCCTAATTATAGGTCTTGAAGTGTCATATTTCTGACACCATCTCAAATAAAGAAAATTCCTTTGGGCAGGAGCACTTGAGTGAGTGAGTGAGTGAGTGAGTGAGTGAGTGAGTGAGTGAGTGAGTGAGTGAGTGAGTGAGTGCATGTGCGCACGCACGCACGTGTGTTTGTGTTTGTCTGTGCGCGTGCATTGTGTGTATATGTGTATGTGTGCGTGTAAAATTCCTTACTCTGCATCTAGCAACAAGTGATTGAGTGACACAACCTAATCTTACTGGACAGCTTGCTTAATTGCTTTCACAACCATTGTGTATGTTACATTTGGTAGCAATGTTGCCAACCATGATTGCGTATACTTACCATTACATACAAGAGGAAATTTGTGCCATAAAAAAGGATATGTGTATTATGATTAGAGTAAGATGCTCAGTCATCAATGTTGCTGTTCTTACAAAAATTTCAGCCTTGCAAGAAACAGTTCTGTATTACAAGGGATATTGATGGGTCCCCTGTTAAAGACTAGACCCTTGGATCCAGGAGAAGCTTTGTAATGTCCACAGTGCAGTTAATTTAAGAGTCATTTTGCTTTCAGAGAACTTTTAATATTACAACAGTATATTTGCATGATATATCCACTGCTTCATATGCCAGTGAGCATAGTTCTACTTGAGAAACTAATATTGACTGTGGTAGTCCAGAATTTACCTATCTTATGAAAACCAAACATGTGTTACAGTGTTACCAAGTGAGTCCTTGCCTCAGCTAGATGAGTCCAGTCGACATCCTGTCTGTTTCTTTTAATCTATTTTTGAATTACTATACCAACTGTGGTAGTTTTTTAAAATACTCTTCTGATAAGGATTTTGTAGGTATTTTTCATATCTGCTACACATGACAAAGGTCTTCATTGTGCTGTCTTCTTCATGTACCTGTTACTTCCTTTAATTCCAAACATCCCAGACTGAATAGTCATAAGCATTCCTGTTATTTGATCTCTGTATTCCCATCCTTTTATAATTACACTGAAAAATTTTAATTTCTTGAGATTTGAGCATTATTTGTTCTTTGAAGTTGTAACAGTTGTTTATTGTGTTATTGTAAAAGAAAGCATCTGTATCACAAACAAAGAATGTGTTAGTCTACTTTTTACAGTAAAATGAAAAGGAAAGATAAATGTCATCGTATAACAGACCCAGAAGGCACAGATGGGGAGTAGAAGTATAGCTCTACTTTTTCTTTAACCTTGGTGTGAAATGGGGGTCGGTGGTCATTGCCACACCCCAGCCACCTTACCTCCTAGGAAGGAGACCCACTAACCATTGTACTGGAGACTGGCTGTGCCCCAAGGCCAGTCTGCATGGGTGCAGAAAAGGAAAATCTTGCCCCCACCAGGATTCAATCCCCGGACCATCCAGTGTGTAGTGAATCACTATATCAAATATGCTATCCCAGCCCACTTTTTACAGTACATTTACCAATATCTCTCTTGATTGACAGGAACAGACTGCTTTTGCCCAGTATAATGAAGCCTTAGCAATGCTGAGAGAGAAGAATTTGGAAGGTGCAAGGACACTGTTCCAAGCATTGCTTGAAAATAGTTTTTTAGTTGAGGTAGGTATTTGTGTAATAAATTATTATACCATGTGCGTCTCTTATACTACAGGTTTGTAAACTGGACTTCTGTGTTTGCAGATCACAAAACAAGATGGAACAAAAGGCTTGGGACACCCAGCACTGGTTCTGAAATATTCTTGCTTTAAGAATATGGGTACGTTACTGGAAAAGCAAGGAGAATTACAAGGAGCTTTGCAGCATTATCTTCAAGTAATGTACTTTTGTAACACCATAGTAATAACATTGTCTCATGTCATACTTATATAGGGACAGTGACTTTTATTGTTCCTACTGATGTGTAACTATTATTTTGCAAATTAAGTTAATGTCTGTTAGTTAAAATTTACCCCATTATTTGATAGCAATAGCTCTTTGTTATATTTTTTCAGAACAGAAATTGTACTTGTTTAAGCAACAGTACATCATACATAAGCTGATCAGAATTCTGTAACTTTAGTGTTGGTTTTGTAGTTGAAAATGTTAGTGAACAGTAACCATGTTCAACCATCACTTTTCGTGTCACTCATGGCAACAGACTAATTTGTTTGGTACTGAAACTCAGATTGAGTACCTCAGTTGCATCTATTTGTTGTGAGCATTAAGAGACCTTGAAATTTCCGTCTAGGTAAGGAAAGAGAGGGGATTTGAGATGTTGAGCATAGTATGACTGGGACTGAACAAAATGTTGGGTGTTACTGACTGCTGGTAATGTTAGAATTAAAGTTTGTGATTTTATTTAAGAATGCTGTTATTTGCAAAGATCATATGCTGCTGGTGTTAGACAAATAACATATGAATGTAGAGGATTGTTGGAATGATACTGACAGGGGAAAGCAAAGTACTCTGAGAAAAACGTGTCCCAGTGCAACTTCGTTCACCACAACTCCCACATGGACTGGCCTGGGATCGAATCCAGGCATCTGTGGTGAGAGGCTGGCAGCTAACTGCCTGATAAAATTTTGTCACAAATTGTGCTGAAAGGATAGGGACATTGTTGGATATATAATTTAAGGCTTTCACATGGACTCATGACAAGGACAGATGTCGCCCTTGAAACGTTGGGTTATTCGCCATTCAACAGCAGCACGCTGTTGGTGGCCCAAGAATATTTTTTTGGACTGTGTTGGAATTTGTCATAATTGAGTGGGGAGTAAGGCAAATGCTCGTAGTTTGGGGTCTGAAGTGGTTTGCCATGCTTCAATTGAATCAGAGATAACAGAATATCAAGGAACAGGTCATCATTTTGTTTTGATACAGCATAATGTGTAATAAAAATCATACTCTTAAAAAAAGAAAAGGCTGATAAAGCCATAATAAAAATGATATCATAGAAGAACAAAATATCAATTACTGTCTTGTGTCATTGTGTTAATGGGTCTTGATTGTAGTGTTTCCCTCTTTCTGAACTCTGCCAGTATTACAATTACATAATTTGCTTGCCATGTCAGCAGTAATTCTCACCTGCTTTGATTGGGACAGGTGACTGATATCTGGTCCCTGTTTAAAAGCAGATGGTTTTAAGTAATAACTTTGAAGAAGATCCTCTTGCATATCCTTGTGATTTCTTTGGAACTTTTCTAGCTTTTGGTATTTTGTGTTTCAGGCTGCTGAACTGGATGGCAGTGATGTAACACTGTGGTACCGTATTGGTACTGTTGCGGTTTCAGTCATTGACTATGAACTAGCCTGTGATGCTTTTCTTGAGGTAATGTTCCTCCCTAATGTAATGCAAGTGCAAATTAAGCGTGAACTCTTTGTACCATGTCTTCAATGGCAATATTGCTGAAGATGCCAAAGAATTTTACCTAACATTAGTAAACATATTACGTCTCGTGTGTCACTGAGAGATGAAGATGTTTGTTACGTTGACATTATTTCAAACACTGAACGCCTAAATTAATAACGTTAGATATGAACGTTGAAGTGAAAACACAGTGTCTAAAATGTTCACATATTGTGATCACTTACTGATATTGCTTTTGGTTTGTTGTAATCAGGGATTGCGGTGCAGTCCACGACACTGGCCATGTTTGGACAACCTGGTGACCATCTTATATGTACTAAATGCCTATGTTCCTTGCCTTCTGTACATAGCTCGAGCTTTTGAGTTAGACCCTGATTTTGCCAAGGGGCTAGCATTTAGGGACAAAATCCTGACAGAGCAACCTTCAATCATTCATGATTTCAGTCTGTACTGCAAGGGATAGTAAGTAGTAACTGGAATTAATTACATTCAACGGATAAATTGCAAAACTGTGGTGACAGTAGAATTTGATTGTGTTATAATGTCATGTGTACTGGAAATATGCAGTCTTCTGCTAATAACATATCTGAAGCACAAATTTAACCTAGAAATAAAATACTTAAATGTTTTCATTTACTGATATTGTGTCTGCATGTTATGTGATGTTATGTTGGTTAATATTATGTTTCTCATCTTATTAGTGATCTTGGCAGTTTGGATACCAAATGTGATGGTGAAACAGGCAAAGAGTTCATTGAGAAAGCTCTGGAAATGAGAGAAAAGAAACGGAAGCTTTGTAGTGATGTGTTTACTCCAAAACCTTTACAGATGATTACATTAGTTCAGGCACTTTCAGCCAAAACGTGGCTGTCACTGGGAGAAAGTCTTGTGCAACTCCATCAACATATTGAAGCTAATGGAAATATCAGAGTAAGTTGCTGTTATATGTAACATCTGATTTACTTAAGGCTGTGTTTTGTAATGATGTTTGGTGGGCATATGCAGTGCAAGTATGGGTTTTATTGAAAGATGTGACATATGATTTTTTTATATTATTCATACCATGCATTGTCAGCGATCAAACATCATGATCCTGGGATCATCATCGGGGATGATGGGGGATGATGATCCCAGGAGGGGATCAAAACGTGTTGGACTAGCGTACAGACATCTAAAAAAATAATAAAAATGTGTTTGTTGGTTGGGTATTGTGTGTTTGATGTGACATTTGCTTTAGTATAAATGATAAGTGATGTTCCTGTTTTTTTTTGTACATTTCTTATACTTCTTTACATTTCTATCATTGCTTGCATGTGAATCTAAAAGTAACTAAGGCTGCTGCAGTCAGCTTACACAATTTTAGTACAATGTGTTACTTGGCCTTGTGGAGTATGGACATGTTCTGTGTTGAAGTGTATGTTGCAGTTGTCACCTTCAGGATGAATGAAGCAGGGGGCATAAGTGGACCGATATACAGAGTTCTCATGATGGGAGTGACGGTTAGAGTATGGAGTGTAGTGATATCCAGTCTTTATGTGGTGAAAAAGTGTTGGAGCAGAACAGGTGCAGGCAGACTGCTCTGTTTGTATGCCTCCATATCCTCAACATTCACTTTTGCTAATGGTTTATGTATTGGTTCACTTCCTCTTTATTCACCCTAAAAGTGGTGCCAGCAGTGTATGCTGAAATGTGACAGCTTTAGCATATGCCATAGCATAGCCCTGAAAGCCAGAGTTACATAGGTCAAAAGGCCACAGGACAAGAACCTTAGTATGAGTGTCAGTGTACCTAAAATAGTGTTAATCTTTGGCAACCATTACTGTTGATGGAAGACTGCATTAACCCGTCTGTTGCCGAGTGGGGTAACTCAGTTACCCCAGTGGTCCAAATTTCCCGAGTTTGGTAACAATGCACGTCCATATTAGCACAAGACTTTTTGTATTTGCTCATTAGCACTCACGATGGTAGAAAAACAAAGCTGTAGTGCAGGAGAATCAATTTTGAGTCGATTAAACACTAAGTTTGGCCGGTGGGGTAACTCAGGTACCCCACTCAGTAATGCGTGTAACAAGACAAGAGACAAGAGAATATTCTTGTGTGAGGCAAACAAATCGGTGGCCTCACAGAATATTTATGGAGCTAATTGACATTGGTACACTCAATAGCTATGTAATTTGGACGGAGAAATATCCCCAGTGGAATATTGAAAATTCGAGCAGGAGAAAACTTTTCCTAATTCAACTCGCAAAACATCTTGCTCTCCCCAACATGAAAATACGTTTGGCTCAAAACCTTCACAGAAACATTCTGAACAGCATCAGGCTTTCTGCAGGGGCTTTATTGGAACCAGATGACTCTGTCAACACAGAAGATGCACCGACACAAAGCGGCCTGTCGTCAACACTGCCTACGGGGATGAGGTGCAGTTTTTGTAGTAGGAAAAGGGACAGAAAAACGAGAGTGATGTGCTGCATTTGCAAAAAACCTGTGTGCAATGACCATCGCAGTAAGGAAACTATGGTGAAGTGTCTTGATTGCGACGAAAAAGGAGGACATTAAAATTTATTTTTGTACGATTTAGAAATTTTGTAAATTTTAAAAATTTAACCATTTTGTAATTTCAATTTATTCAATTATATTATGTACAAAGGATTTGACATTCACTCCATAAACTAAAACCCATTCACATTTGAATTTTATCATTATTTTCCTTGTGTAACTCATAAAATCCCAATAAAAAGCGTGTGGGGTAACTCAGTTACCCCACTCGGTCAAGAGTGTTACAACGGGGGGGGGGGGGGGGGCGGACGGCAACGGGCGGGTTAAAAACAGTAGTTCCACAGACTGTTTCTGTTGTGGCATTTTTGATTGTTAGTTTCTCATCATCTTTAGATCCTTTGGCCTTATAATAAAAGAGGAGGATGTTACTTCAAACCAAGTTGTGAACTGTGAATTGCATATAGGTTGTAGATTGTTCCTCTTGGGAGAAGTGTTTGTCAGTTCATACATATCAACTTGGGGGGGGGGGGGGGCAGAGGATCATGCGAAGGACTGCTGCTTTATATATCATGATCAGAATTTCTGTCTAGGGAAATTATTTGTGAAGTGACTAATTCTTTTAGCATTTCTGCTGTCCTGTTGATCTGGAAGCCACAGCACGAATGGTGAATCAGACAGAAAAAGACTTAAACCCAATAGATGAAGCTGTGGATGTTGAGCAGGCAGCAAATGAAGATGTGAAGGTGGGAGGGAATGAAGAAGTTGCCTCCCTTGCACCAGGTGAAGAAGAAGGAGCAGCTGATGCAAGAGGTATTAGGGTTGCTTAAATGATATCTTTGCCAATCTCTGAAGTGTGCTGAATGCCTTGCGCTTCGTCATATGAGCTGTGTCGCACATGATGTTACAGTCTTCTGTAAAGCTGCATGCCTTTGCTCACAATAAAAGGATTAACACTTTTAGAAAAATAGAATTTAACATTATTGGTGTATGGTTGAACTTTATATTATGATCCTTTTAGCAAAGCGATCTGATTTGATGAAAAGTATGTTTTTTGTTCATAGTAATTTTACTTGTGTTGTCTTATTTCCTATTGAATAATGTTGTTAAATGATAGGAAATATTCTGTCAACAATATTTTCACAGGAACTCCCGAAGGCGAAGATGCTAAATCACGGAAGCGGCGTCGGAGCTCACTGTCCTTTCTTGAGCAGTGGATGTGGGGTGGAAAGCGCCGTTCAGCCAGAGTGCGTTCCACAATAAAAAGAGAGACAGAAAAAGAAGATAGTAACTTGCAGGAAGCACTAAGGAGACTTGTGCCTCGGTCATTATTGTTAGTATTGAGCATCCATTTATGTGTGTGTGCTAAATGCTGTGGAACCAGCAGATGGCTCCATGGATAATGTAGATTCTCATTCAAAATATTAGTCCCTTGTCCCTCAAAATTTAAGTTATTTTATTTTACACTAGAATATCAAAGTGCTTTACATTATGCCTCCCAATCCTGGAAACTATACCTCGAGTGATTTCACAAAGTCTCCGGCTGCTGGCATAGTTACAGTTAGCGAGCCTAGGCTGATACCACAACTGGGGAGAGTGCGCGAAATCGTGTGCGCATAGATCAGTGTGTTTCTGCAGTCAGAGCAGTGTGGGTTAAAGTGTCTTCTGGACCTTTTCATGCTCGAACGCCCACTAGCCAGAACACGAGTAGGATGCTGCCCAGCCAGTCCCGAGTTCACAGGAAAACGCTGAAAGGCCAGACATGGGAGGTTGTAGCAAATGTGCTGCAATTCATGCAGAAAGAGGCAGATCGACGCCAATTTGTTATCCCAGTTACGAAGGTGCACGAACGTGTTGCTTCTGCAACTGGAGTCTCCAAAAGTGCACTAAAAATCATAAAGAAGGAAATGTTAAATATGCAGGCTGGGGCAGCCACCTCATACAGCACACCAAAAAGAAATAGAAACCGCCCCCATACTGTTACAAAGGTTGATGATTTAGATATGTGTGTTGTGCGTAGAACAATACACGAATTCTATCTGCGTGAAAAAAGGCTACCAACTGTTAAGGCTGTGTTGACTAAGTTACGGGAGAGTATTGGATACCAGGGACAAGCATCCAGTTTGCTGAAGATATTTAAGGAATTTGGGTTTTGCTGGAGGAGAATGCAAGACAACAGGCGCATTCTCATCGAAAAACAAGATACTAGATGTGCGCGTGTGGCCTTTTTGAGGGCAATTATGAAATTTCGTAGATACGGTCGTGTAATTATATATAGTGACGAAAGGTACATCCACAGCTCCCACACTACAAAAAAATCGTGGTCTGATGATACTCTTCAGGGATGTATGGCGCCAACCTCGAAGGGGCAACGACCTATCATTGTGCACGCGGGAACGGAAAAGGGCTTTATTCCTGGCACGTTACTGATTTGTAAGTCAAATCAGACAACGGGCTATCACAAAGAAATGAACAGTGATAATTATTTGAGGTGGGTTCAAGAAAAACTAATTCCAAATTTACCCCAGAACTCCGTTTTCGTGATTGACAACGCCACTTATCACAATGTGCTAAGTGAGAAGTGTCCAACCTCGTCATCAAGAAAGGAAGATATGGAAAACTGGTTGTTGAAAAACAAAATACCATTCAGTGGTGACCTGCTGAAGGCAGAACTTTATACTCTCATAGCACTACATAAGCCGAGACACAAGCGATATATTCTTGATGACTTACTGAGTGCTCACAGACACACAGTTCTCCGTTTGCCACCATACCATCCTGACCTCAACACCATTGAAAACATCTGGGACGATGTCAAGCAGTGGGTCAGATAAAGGAATGTCACCTTCAAGTTGGATGACGTGTGACAACTGTGCAAGCAGCGTTTTGCCGAGATCAGCGACATGGAATGGGCAGCGGTTTGTCATCATATTATGAGTGTAGAAGAACAGTACATTTGTACAGAAGGGCTGGTGGAACCAGACGTGGAAAGGCTAATGTTCAGTGTGAGTGGCAGGAGCAACAGTGGGGATAGTTCATCGTCGTACTCAGAAAGTGACGCGACAATGGATGTGGTCTCCTCCAGTTCTGACACGGACGATGCACTGGATGGTATCGCGCCACTCGAATAATTTACTCTCTGCTTATCGGTAAGTGTGCTGCAGATTGTGGCAAAAGTTATCTCTAATGGCCGAACAGGGAAATGCTGTCCCAGTAACTTAAATGTCCTCGAAGGACACAAGGGAAGACAGTGCCCCGCAATGCCTTGACATATTAAAACTATTTTCCATTTGTAAATACATTCATAAGAGGGTACTTGTTATGTGAAGTGGTTAGGATTAAGGGCCATTTAAAGCGAAAGAACCTCGACCGTGAGCTACTATGTTGGGGTTTAAATCTCTCATACTTCTAAGCAGCACTGCAACTGTCGTCTGCATGGAAGACTGATATGGTGTGCCGTCTACCTTCGTGAGAGCGGCAAGTGGGCGGGCCGTGGTGGACACTTGGCCTCTGACAGAGGGTGGCTGTTGTCACGTGACTGACGTAGGAGGACCGAAGGGTTTGTGAGACTCGCGCTGAAGCTTGTCATTTAAAATTACATGGACTTTGTGGAAATACTCCAGGTATACTTTTGATCTGTGTTATGGTATCCCACCCATCCCAGTCTGTACGTGTGTCTACAGACTGGGCAAAGCAAAGGGCTGTGCAGCCTGCTTGGAAAAGGAGGCAATAGAAATACTGTTTCATCCCAGTACCGTAAGTTGGGAGGCGACCTCCAGGATGGCACCCTGTAACTAATTGACTCAAACTAGAAAGACATCCAATGGAAATGAAGGCCAGGCACAGTGATTTTTGGACTCCACTGTCTGAGTCTGTTGGCTGGGGTCCTGCCATGAGCCCTGGTCTGGTATTGATGCATAATTGAGATAGTCTAGGTGGCAGACTCAGGAGTCAGTCTCTGAAATGTTGGTCAATTTGAACCACTGTGACGTTTCTTTCAGCTGGATTTATTGAATTCTGTTACCATGAATGCTTCAAGACATGTATTTCACTCTAAGTGCTCCATAGAGATTTTTAATGATTTGGTCACGTGGCCATTCATACCACAAGTTTAAATACAAAAAAAAAACTAGCCTGCGCTATTATGTTGACATCTTAATTATTGTCCTTATCAGCATAATTATTATCAGCTTTATCAGTGTTGATAGATGTATGTTTTCAGTTCGTGGAACTGTAGTTATGTGAGTGGAAAGCAAGGTTCCCTCCCCTCAATCCTCTTAGTTTTAGAGGTACAAATTGAAGAATTGCCTTGAATTTGAGTGCAATATATACATGAGTGTTTTAAAATGTTTTAAGCTTTAGCAGGCTTAAAGTTTTTAGCTGCTGCTGTCCTGTAACTCCTGTGTGAAGCGTAGGGCCTCTGTGAAGTTTAACCATCTAAATCTATTTTTGGACAGCTCCTTGACCATCTTCCAACTCTTCTTATCCTATCTATCTCCTCATCTGTCGTTCTCCTCCATGTCATCCTTGTACGCACTGTTCTTCTGCCCTGTCGAGGGTTCCAGTCCAATGCTTCTCGTGTCAGGTCATTATTTGGTTTTTTAAAGTATGCCTGATCCATCCCCATTTCCTTTCTCTGATTGGTATTTCAGCCGGGTGTTGTTTTGCCCTGTCCTGTAATACTTGATTCGATCTTTTTATGGGACATCTTATTCACAGAATAGCATGCAAACCTCTGTTTATAAAAGTTTGTAATTTATTTACAATATTTCTGGTTATTTTCCAGGTTTGCATCCATGTAATAATACAGACTTGGCATGTGTTTCAAAAATTCTGAGCTTATTTTGCATGAAAATACGTTTGATCTCCATATAGCAGTCAGCTAAGCAACTGCACCTTTAACCTTCTTAATTCTACTGTCTATGTCTTCTTCAGCACCTCCATTTTTACTTACTTGACTGCCCAGATAGCAAAAGTGTTCGACTTTCTCTGTCTGCTCATTATATTCACACAACCTTTCTTTATTTGCAGCATTTATTCTAATTTCCTTTGTTTCCTCTATATTTATCTGTAGTCCAGCTACTTTAGCTTCTTCTGCTAAATCTTATAATTTAGTATTCATTGCCTGAAATGTAGGTGGAGTCAAACAAATATCATCTGCATAATCCAGATCTTCTAATTTGTTAATAAGATTCCATGGAATACTTCTGCCTCTTTTGTCCTTCATTATTACTGCTGTCATAATTATGTCTAAAACCATCAGGAAAGGGACTGGGGACAGCAGACATCCCTGTTTTACTCAGGCGTTAATTTCAAAAGGGTCTGGTAATCCACCTTCATCATGTTTTTGGCATTCACTGTGTTATGGTTTGTATCACAGCATGTTGTCTGTGTAGGAGGCAGCAGGGACTGAAATATGTTTCCAGGTCAGAGAGCCACATGCTATCAGGATTGTGTCTGAAGCAGTGTGAAACTGTAGAGTTTGCAACTTTGCACTGTGAACGCCTGAAGGTAGAAACAGAATCTTAAAGAATTCTGCCTCTGTGCAGAAATTACTCAGTGGTTCAAAATATGATTTCTTTTATTAAGTTATACTACCTTTCATTCAGTTTGTGCATGCTTAGGGAGTGAAATAGTACTTTTATGTGATGTCATTAAACTCAAAGCATCAGAACTTCCATGGATGTAAAAAATACCAGTTGATAGAAATGTAAAAAGAGCAGCACATTGAGTAAAGATGAGGAAGAAGTGGGGAATTTTGGCAGTAACAGTGATGGCAGTGAATATGGTGAGGAAGATAACAACTGTGACATTATTGAAGGAAAGAAAGATTTAGGAATGGTGAAGAGAATGATTGCTTAAATTGAATAAAGGCTGTTGACTTTATGATCACAGTAAAGGAAACTGACGCAACAAATGTAATGCATAACATATTTTCAGATGCACATTATCTTTCATGTTCATATTCAACGTAACTGTATGAAATTAGTACAGAAAATCATTTTCTCTGTGCGTATGTGTTTGTTAGTGAGTATTCATTTTGCGGTTGAGTAAATGTGGAAATTTTGTTGTCTGGATTGGAAGATTGTCTTGTTACAGGAATAATCAAATGATCAGAAGTGTGGTTCGACTGTTTGAAATTATGGTACATTGCAGGCCAGATGTTATGAAAGATGACAAGAGAAAGGAAATCGACTCTATGAAATCCTCAGAAAACTCGCTGGACACGATGGATCTGTATAAGCTGTATGAAAGACGTGAGAGCACAGAAGGTCGATCTGATGATAATCACCGTTCAGCTGCTGCTTCACCAAGAACAGAGTAAGTTTATTTTATCAGTGCTTAATTTTTGTATCACTCCTTTCATAAGAGGAAGTGGAGTTGCCGTGTACTGATCCAGATTTTGCAACAGTGTATCAAATGTTGGGACATTGGTGTCTCCTGATGCAATATCGACATGTATGAATACTGAAATTCAGTTCCAACATGAGTGACTTTTTTTTTTTTTGCTTATTCCTTAACTGTAGGGTCTTCGACAGGGATTTTTTCTCAGGCATGACAAAACCATGCGAGCAATTTGTCTTCTGAAGCATCATGTGTAACTATGCAGATTTTTGTTTTTGGTGCAATTTCTTTTCTCTTAAGAGCATGATTTTTATGGAATCCTGGATTTTCGGGTATACAGACAGTGTCCACCATGCATTTACTTACAATTGTGCAGTTTCAGTACACTTCCTCATTATTTCAAATTTTATTTGTATGACGTTGCCAATGTGTTTTCTCCTTGTGTCACTGATCTTTGCCCCGCACAAACTGTACAGGAAAACTGTAAATGCATGCATTAAATAATGTAAGAGCTTATGCACAAATACAAACACTAGCTTGCACTAAGGTGTCAATGGCCTATTTTCTTCTCACCCTCGTTACCCATAGCAGGTAGATCAGCTACATGACATCATTTGGAGATGGGTGTAGGGATCTACAAAGTCTTAACAAGAGCAGATGCTACATGTGTATGCAAATTGTGGTCTGTAGTGTATAATAATAATAATAATAACAATAACAACAACAACAACAACAACTCTCACAAACAAGAAAACAAAAAATACCTTCCTAATAGACATAGCTATTCCAAATATGCACAATCTCGCCAAAACAATAACCGAAAAACAAAAGAAATAGCAAGAACTGGCGAACGAAATACGTGTTATGTGGAAGCAGGATGCAGTACAAGTGGTCCCGATAGTAATTTCAGCTATGGGAATAATTCCAAAGTCACTGTCACAAAGAGACTTAACCTGCACCCAAACACATATACAAATGCAAAAAGTGGTAATTCTTGGCACATGTTCAATTGTAAGAAATTTCCTAAATTACACATAAGACCACCGAGCCTAATCCTGTTGCTGATACATCCCAGGATAGGTGAATATTTCCCAGCTAAAGCTGAGAAGTGAGAAATTCAGATAATAATAATACTTGAGCTGCGTACCAGGAAAGCACGAAGTCAGGGAACTACAGAAAACAGATATAGTGGGCACAGCACACATACTTTGGAAAGTAATAATGTAGAAACACAAAAGAGTTTAATACTGAAGACAGCATTGTATGCACCTTGAATAGTAAGCATGGAATAGTTGTGACACCTTACACCCTAGGAATATGGTTTGTCTCAGGTATATATGTGTGAATACCCTGCATAAAGGAGATAATATAGTAGTAGTAGTAGTAGTAGTAGTAGTAGTAGTAGTAGTAGTAGTAATGGAGTTTTGCTACTCACAGGGATGTTACTTTGAAAATTATATATAAATTAACTGTATTTAAAATGAACCGCATAAGAAGGATAGAAATTTGTATTCTCAAGACCGGAGATTGACAGTGTGAATTAGATGTTATTTTGAATTAACGAGTATTGAGTTACTAAGGTTGTACTGTGTTCTGTAAACAGTATCAAGAGTGGCAGTTGGAGACATAAAACTTACTAGTCCAGACCCTGAGGTTCTTTTACATTCCAAATCTCTGGAAGTACCCTCGTTCAGGGCATAACTTTGGAATCACACCCTTGATAACATTATGATAATCCTGAAACAAATAGTAACTGGACATGATTTGGGTCAGGCTCATTCTGAAAGAGGATGATGTTTATTCTGCAAATGTGTGTGTTGATGCAATAAGTGCAGTATCTTGAAGTCTATAATTTTCCTGTTCAAGAGCAGTTGAATTTGCAGACAGATTCTGTGCATTAGGATGTACAGTGAAATGCTGAAGGTTACAGTCTTCTGAGATGTAATGCTATATAGTTTGGTGGATATATACCAACATGTCAGAGGAACCTGCTGCCGCTATCTGAAAACCTGAAGATGGGGACTATTCTTTCTTCCCGTTCTTTCTTATTTTCTTCTTGATGTTGGTATCTTCATGGAGGAAAATGGAGACAGCAACTTTGAAATTGGGTCCATCTACCAAACAACATAGCAGCAAATCCCAGAAGACCATAGTCTTCATATTCACTGCTGTGAGAAACTCAAATCTCACAGCACAACATTTCAAGATGCGAATGTTTGAGCATGAAACCAAGGTTCTTATTAATTCAGAACAATGACTAAACATTTCCCATCCACCGGTCTTAATGGTAAAGAAAGTTAGGAAAAAGTTTTCATCAATTCCATAAAACAAGTAACTGCTGTCTCCAACCCAGCAAACTGTGTAATGAGTATAAACTGTCACTAGTTATGACTTTATCTGAGGTTGTTTTGTAGAGACTCACCTCTGATTGTTGAATGAAATATTTGTGTGTGTGAATTCAGTTTTATTTTTTATTGTCTTTATGTAATTTTGTGGTGTATTAAAAATATTAATTTCCATAGGAAGGAAGAAGCAACAAAAGTATTATCCGAAGAAGGTTATTTTGGATCTGAAAAGGAAAATAATGGTGTTCAGGATTTTATTCAGTCCAACACTCGATGTGACATCATTGACTTGCTAACCAGCTATGTGAAGTCACTTAGCAGTAAGTGGCAGCTCCTGTGGCCTACAGGCCTACCAGCTGTTTTTATACAGGCATATGAGTGTATGAGGTACGTCTGTAATACGCATAGTTATGGTTGTAAGGAATTCATGTGTTGGAGAAAGTAGAGACAACATGCCCGAAGGCCATCATTATTGACCTAGATTCACAATTCTACTTGGAAGTACTAATTTTAACATTCAAGAATTTTTAATTGGAACCTTTTTAAACATTTTTAACACACAGTTGTTCAACGTACATATTTCATCGTTAATAATTTTGGCTCGTTGTGTATTTTCTGTGATATTTAAGTTGAGATCGCAGTACCAAAATAAATATTGTAAAATAAGTAATGTATTTTACAAGGCAACTTTTCTTTAGTATCTTTGTGCCTGATGATGGCTGTGTATGTGACCCAAAACGTGTAGCGCAATAAAATTAATATATGAAGGGAGTTGTGATTGACGGTTATTTTTTGTATATTTAGGTATCTTCATCAAAAAGGGATGTCCCACTTAAAAGTATCAAAAGAGTGACATGAAATAATTTCCATGTTGAGGTCTCACAATTATGGAGTGACCCTTGAACCTCACTGTTATTTGGTGCTTTCTGCACAGCGCATGTGTACTGATACATATGTAAGGGAAGAACTGCAATAAATAAGCTATCCCTGTGCAGGCCTGGACAGGTCCTTAGGGCTCCAGGAGGTTGAGGCTCCGAGAATTTCTAGACAGTCAGCACATGAAGGTGGCAAGGTTGTCAGCCGTCTGCACCAACCACCTTTACCCCCAAAGAAGATACCCCTGGCACATATTTCTGTTAGAGGCTGAGTCAACCCCAGGGCCATAGTGCAGCTGGAAGGAATAAGCCAATGAAAAATCCCAGTGACCCCATCAGGAATCAAACCCGTGACCTTCTGGCTTGTAGTGCAGTGCCTCAACCAACTGCACCATTGTGTTGCCCAAACTGCAATCAGTATGCTGCAAATATTAGGTGGTACTGTACAAAATGTAATTTCCTGTGTGACCAAACACCGGGGATTTGTGCATGTCTTTCTTACTATTGAGCACATGTTAGGTGATTGTTTGAAGTGCATAATCAGACATAAACAGTTTTGCCTGCCAAGCTTAATGAAGTACTGTATGATGACCCTAATGTTTTAAGCAGAGTGCTAGCCATCAAGTGTTTCGTTAAGTGGGACGTGCTATGAGAATGAGATATGTGTAGGTGCAGATATCCTCAGCATCTGGTGTGTTTATAAACTCACCACCAACACCACTGCTGCCACTGCTGCTGCTGCTGCTGCTGCTACTACTGTCATTGGTACTACTAAGTGGTAATGGTGCTGTTACTACATGGCCCCGCATCCTGCCAGATGGTAATTATTAAGTGCTTTGTTTACATATATATTGATGTATTGCAGGCAACATGTGAGTCATCCATCTGCATTTTCTTCTGATGAAGATGCTGACTGGCTGAGAGAAGATGCTTACATAACCTTACTGTATGGAGAATTGCTTCTTGATAGGTTGCTACAAGATAAAGCAGGGTCAGTATGTAGTTGTAGTTCAGAGAATGTTGGACACTCAGTAGGAAATAATCCATCAGGACTACTAATTTACTTTGCATTTTTAGCCTGTTTTCTTTTGTTATTGTAAGAAAGTTGGCACATAGCATCACCATGGTGTGTGGGTGTGTGTGTGTCTTATGTTTCAATTCCTTTGAGCTTTGAACAATTTGATTTTCACAAAACCTATAGAAAACTTATGCCATCTGAAGCCACTCCAAGATCATACTTCTTGATTACCTGTAATTAGTAATGACACCATAGCAGATGAACAAACTTCTAAGGTGGGAGTGACAGTAACATCACTTAATGCTGAGCTGTAAAATTGCATACGGTAATAGACATTTGAAAAATAGGTAAGTTTGTGAAGGTAATTTTTTAGAATGTAAATAGACACTGAGGTGGTTGGTGGCTGTGCAAAAACTTTATTTAGCTTTCAGTTTGTTGGTGATAACTGCTGAATCATTGCAGTTAGGCACGGGCAAGTTGGTTTTGAGATAGATCATAAACATGTGGGTGCATTATTATATGAAACACTGTTTTTAAGACGACACTTGAAACTTACTGACATCACATTGCTGCTGAATTTTGGGGGTGTGTGTGAAGGATTTAGTGTAGACAAAATCTGTATTTAGGAAAAATGTTTGTTAGAAAAATAAAATAACAATAGTACTTGATTTGTAGGGCTAGAAATTCTGTACTGTAGGATAGTATGTTTTGTAGTAGAGTAAGCTTTGTAAGTTCCACTTGGAACACTGTTTTTGTGACTGCAAGTGGGTTCTGAGTTTTGTAAGTATGCTGCTTTATTTGGTTTTCCTTGCACATGTGTATTATAATTCAGTGACACCTGTAAACTGTCGCATGCATGTGGCACAGAATGGAATATAATCAGTATTCAGTTTTTAAACACTTTATATTTCCCGGACCAACATTATCAGAGAACTTTGGCGTTCGTTGTTGTAAAATTTAGTTTTACATAAATAGAAGTTGGGGTCACAATACGACAAAATGGAAGTTTTCAATATGAAAAAGTCGGGTTTTTGTTTTCAGTAGTTGAATTGCTTGGGCGTGACTAGCCTCACAGAAAGTCCAGATATTCAAGCTTAATTACGCAGTCGTTCAGAACATATAGTTGGCATTCATGGATTTGTAAAATGGAATGAATGCTTTTCAAATGTGTGAAATAAGAAGCACTTTAAAAATCCTGAGGATGGTTGCAGTTAAATATGTGTTTTGTTCTTTAAGTTGAAGGGTACTGTGAAGGTTATGTATACTGCATGTGATTGCTACCCAAAATAAAAATTGGATTTAGATATGTGACCTTGGTGATAGTGTCCTTGGAAATAGTATTTTACTGAAAGTGTTACACAGTAGTGACACATGGACTTGAACTGTATGTGGCTAACTTTGTCATATAACTGTGTTATGTAAGGTACAGTATGGAGTTGCCATGGTTACATAGTTACATTAAATAACTAGCTCCACGCAAGAGAGCCTGCTTTTGAAAAGCTAATTGGTGCTTGAGAAACTTGTCATTTTTTTGGAACAAAGTGTTCATTACAGTGTTCACACGAGCCCACCAGTTGTCCCTAACATGAGCTACATAAATTCAATTCACACTGTCATATTGTACTTCTTTAGGGTCCATTTAATTATTATCCTTTCATCATAAACCTAATTATCCTAAGTTGTCTTGTTCCTTCAAGTTGTCTGCCTAATATTCTGTCTGTGAATTTTTATATCTCTCACAATTGAAATCTTCCTTAGATCTCATCCTCGTTGACTTGATACCTGCAATACTTTGTGATGAAGAGTAGAACTGAATCTCATTATTTTGTTTTCTCCAAATTCATGTCACTTCCTGGCCAAAGGATCAGCAGAGTGTTTTTAAACATCATAAGTTTATTGCATGCATTAAAACAGTAGGTAAACTTGTACTTCTTAATATTCTGATCTTTCCACAGTTGTTCAGGTTCATGAGATCTTTGTGTGTAATGTGTGTGTGTTCTTTCCTCCACTCTTTAATCAGAATTTGATGTCTGTTGTTTCTGTTGAAGTTTGGGATTTCACTTGAATGGAATAAAGGCAGCTGTATAATAGTGAGCCCTTCAGTTTCAGTAGTATTGGTTTAATAAGGTTTTGCTCTAATTTACTGTTTTTATAAAAAAGACTTGCATTTATGCGTACTGTTATATGTGTTTTTGTAGGTATGAAGGTCAAATCCCAGCAGAATCAATAGGACAGTTGGTGTTTCTGTCAGGTCGGGAAGGTTTGTTTCAAGGGGAACATTTGAAGTACATGCTACGTCTCTGCTGGCTGAAAGCTCATCTGTTTGTGAATCAAGGAAGTTCAGAGATAGCTATGCAGTCATTACACACAGTAAGGTTATTTCTCTTGATGTGGGGTATCCTCTTTTTTTGGGTATCTATGATACCTTAAGAAACTGTCAGCGGTTTTTGTTTGGCAAGTTAGTTACTTGCAACAAACATGGTTGTGTGTTCCAGCTTGACATGAAGCAATCTGCAGGCCAAACTAAAATTCATACATAGGAAACTACATAACCATATACTCCTTTTATAAGACATTGGTGGAAGTAAATATTGGCATTACTGTTAAGTTTTTCCTCTTTATATTTTTGTCCTGATGGAGGGAAGCGTGACTAGCAAATATTATTATAATGTGGGACATTCTTTTATCTATGTGCAGTACGTTAAGGAAGACCATCAACACAACTGTTTTTTTGAACAAGTTAGGTTCTTGTAATAAAAATGGCCACGGGTTTCGGCTTGACCTTATGTCGTCTTCAGGCCATAGTATCCTAAGTGTATAACTGTTGCTGTGGCGTGAGGATGGCATAGTGTCAAGCTGAAACCTGTAACCTTGTTTTATATAAGCAGCTGATTTGTTCAACAAAAACAGTTCTGTTGACAGTGCTTCTTAACCTATTGTGAGGTTATTTTATTAGTTACAGTTTGTAATTCTTTTGTCTTTGATCAGTAAATTGAAAACTTATTTGGATGTGTGTCACACTCCAAGTTACAATGTCGTTTGATTATTTTATGATCCCAAAGTAATTATGGTTGTGTACAGTAGTGGTTTTAGTGTAAATTTCTCATACGTTCTTATAGATTTTGGGATACGTTGATGAGAGATGCGACACAAATGATACGGAAAAGATTTTTTTACCAAACTGCAAGCACCACAATCATATTAACAAGGAAATAGCACAGAAGTTGCTTGCTGCTTTGATGAGGTAAGTATGAATGATTTGTTCTCATCATTCTTCCAGTGCAGAATGTGGGGTATGTATGTGCCACATATTTTTTAAAATTGTTTGTGTCACGCATTATGGTTTTTGATCCATTTAAGAATCATTCCATAACAGTGGTCTCAGGCAGATTGTACTGTGTATCATTCTGTATTTGTAAATGTTGGAAATTGTGATAGAAATAAACAGCATACAAAAGTTTTTCGCTTTGTTCGTTCCGTGCATTATTGTGAAATCAGTCACAATATCACTGTCTTACCAACTAAATGCACATTCACCATATATCCAAAATCTATGTACTACAACATGTTTCGGCACTATAGCACCACCTTCAGGGAGTACACCATTATGAGGTCATTTGCCTGTGGGTCCATCGCCTTCAATTGTTTAAGATGGCACTGTAGTGCCAACACATGTTGGAGTAGTACGTAGATTTTGGATATATGGTGAATGTGCATTTAGTTGGTAAGACGCAGTCATATTATGACTAGTAGCATACGAAAGGTTCACTACTGAGCCCTTACTGGTAGTCTCATCTCTTCTCAATGGAAGGCACATTAGACTGATAATACAAAAAGGAGGTGGCGTAATAACATGATTGGTGGAAGTCATTATGTAAACAGAGAAACATACAAAGTTTGTGTGTGTGAATGTGATGGCATGAATCTTAAATAAAACGCCATACATACATCATGTAGCTGGTATATGGATGCAAGCTCATGTTTCTGTATTAAATGGATCACTTTTTGCTTGCATTTTACCTGTTCAATTTTGTGTAGTAATAAATGTGTAGTTGGAAACTCCGCAGTTGAAAAGTTGGTTGGGGAACTGGCCTGATTGAGTGGTCATCGTGGTCTTCAGTGCTTCTGTGAAATACTGGGACACTGCTTCCATCCACATGCCTCCTAAGTTACAAGCCACAGTGATTTTTAACATCATGTAGTACGTAACACTGCTTAGCCCTTTCGGACTGGTGCCACATGTGTTAGCTTTAGGATAGGGGCTGTTCATGGCCAGGTGCCGTAGTAGTCTGATCTGTGTTGTGGCCAGTCTGGCTGACTGTTGTCCATGCTAAAAAAATTTTTATGTACTTTTGTACGAACATGCTTAATCAGCATTCATTTAAAGTTAGCATCATAATTTTGTCTGATGTCATTTGGAACTTTTACCAGACCAGTGAACAGACGATAAATGCTACAGACACTCTGTTATCTCTTTCAGCTACACTTGTAACAATTTGGCAGCACACACCTTGGTTTGGCTCGGCAAGTTCCAGTTTAGAATGGAGAAAAAGCTAAATTTGAGGAATGCAGTGTCCAAGTATCACTATATTAGTGGCTGGGATATTATGATTTTGGTTTTGATCTTGAGACAAACATACTGTCAATGGTAAATGTGTTTGTATAAATGATTTTTCAGAAATCAGAGTTTGTATGAGGTGCGGCATCTTTATGATGAACAGCATTATGATAAACTGGTAGAAATTCTTCAGGAGACATTCCCCTATTCGCAGCAGTTACAACTTCCACCAGCTTTAAGCAATAATGACTCCTGTCCTGACCGAGCAACACAACTTGCTATGTTAATGGATTCTCTGTGGCAACTCAAGCGGTATCAGGTACTGTATATCAGTTCTGCATGTGAAAGGCTAAAGCTTGTTATTCTGCTTTTATGTGAAAATGTAGTTACGTGCAGGACCAGAAGAGAAATATTTGATATTCTCTACTGATGTATGGTATTTATGAATAAGAACAGGAGACAGCAGAAATAAATGGAACTGCAGGGTATGCGTGAGGTGTGACTGTTGTTAACTCCATAAGTTGAGTATTGTAGTGCGCAAAATTTGTATGTTTTGCATTCTTCTCCTCCTCCTCCTCCTCCTCCTTCTCCTTCTCCTCCTCCTCCTCCTTCCTCCTCCTCCTCCTCCTCCTCCTTCTCCAGTTTTGGACCTTCGTTGCTTTTAAGTTGTTCTTGACGTCTTCCTCCCACCTTACTTTTGGTCTTCTGATGTGTCTTGTAGCTATTGGTTTCCAATGTATGTTTTGCATTAACATATATTATCTGTTACTTATATGACAGAAATTCTTTTCTCTGTAGGTTTTGTGCTTGACAATTGTCCTCAAACGTTTCCATGATCTGCGTGTTAGTAATGTTGTAAATACCAAGATGTGCTCTTAAAAGTGTGTTTTTTATTTTCACTTCATCATTGTTCATTTTACTGTGATTGCTCTTATTGT
Organism: Coptotermes formosanus; assembly: GCA_013340265.1. Classification (NCBI taxonomy): domain Eukaryota; kingdom Metazoa; phylum Arthropoda; class Insecta; order Blattodea; family Rhinotermitidae; genus Coptotermes; species Coptotermes formosanus. The sequence goes on along the minus strand of BLKM01008356.1, from coordinate 4,282,652 downwards.
ATTAATGTATAATTGACTGTAGTCTGGTACACTTTCATTGGCTGCAAAGGAGCCAGGGCATGAAGGTGATCACTTACATATTTAGTGCCAAGGGTTTGGCTGTGTGGAGCTGTATCTCTACTCCCCTCCACCATCTTCATGGTGTGTTGTTTAATCAAGCATAATGACAACTTTACCATGTGTTCTTTTGTAACTTGGTCGCTGCATAATGGCTGTTGTGAGTAGGTGTGTTATTGTGGCATGATTCTGATGCACCCTGTGTGCAGAGGAGAGAAGGTTATTGGTAAGGCCTTTTAAGCTCTTATGCTAGTATGGGAAGTCCCAAAGTTATGAACAGGCAGCATTCCAAAAGTTTTTTTTTAAGTCTTTTGTTCAAAACTCAGTTTTCTGTAGACTTGGTGTTATGAATGATGGTTAATGCTCATGCCAGCTCATATCAGCATACTGAGCACATAATTAACACCCTCACCTCCCCATATGCTCTAGCTGACCACATTTTTTTACCAATACTGTAACAAATATTTCAGGTTTTACAAGGGGTGTTCAATAAATAAAGTTTCCTAGCCTGTAACTGCAGTGTTAATCAGGCATTGTATTTTTGGTAGGAGATATGGCCTTATAGTAGGGTTACATGCAAGGTGATATGGCAACAGCATTGGAAACTTGGTCCTGCAAAGAATTTCGTAGTGCAATTTGGTTTTTTGAGCAAACCGTGTTTCCCACATTGAAATTCATTTACAGTTGATATAGATGTACTTGTATGGTGGTGGTGGTGGTGGTGGTGGTGGTGGTGGTGGTCTTGGTGTAAGGAGAGTGCAGCATATCGGAAAATGGTGCAGAGAGTTTGAAAATGGTCGAATTGACATACGTGATGATGATTGCAAGAGCCCAATGTCAACAGCAACAGAATGTTAAAACTTGTGCCAGGATAGGACAAATGTATGAATGTGCTCAGGGATTGTGATGAAAAGTAATGACACTTCATGGGAATAAGTAAGCTGCATTTAACATTGTAATGACTTTTCATTTAATTTTTGTGACCTAGGAAAGCTTACAGTCCCACTGTTTTCACCATTTTTGTCATGTCCATCAGCTTTGCAGTCTTCACAGTTGCTATCCTCTTTCTCACATTTACTGTCTACTTCTGAAAAATTAAGGTTATTTATCTTAGAGAAAAACCCTTTCCTTGGTATCACCTCTACATTTTAACCTATTCTTTTCCTAAATTCCTGTTGTGCAGTATTCAGCATCCATGCAGGTTCTCATGCTCTGAGTTCAGAGTGACAAGTGTTCTTTTGAATTATGCTCTCAGTTGCTGATGTTATGTGGCACTGATGGTGGATGAATGAAATATGAATATGGAGCACCCGAATGAGACTTACAGGTGAAAAACCAAGGTACTCAGAGAAGACCCCATTCCATTGCCCCTTTGTCCAGTAGCAATCGCACGTGAACTGGCCTGGTTTGAAATCTGGCCCTCCACAGTGAGAGGTTGGCAACTAAGTACCTGAGGCGAGGCACAGCCCAGTGTGAGTTTAATGTCACTTGAAACTAAGGTTTCATTCTGTCTTTAAGTGAGCGCTAATTGAATCAGCTCCTGAACTTCATGACAGTGACAGCATTTAGGGCCGAAGTTTGTGTACAGATTTCACATTTTTAGATTTTTTCTGTCATGTCCACCCAAAGATATTTTCTGCTGAGATGTCATATTTTTTTGCTGCTTTACAGTGTTTTGTGTGTCCTGCATGTTTAAGCATTATAATCTTAAAAGTCTGTGTAATTGTAACTGATACATTTAATATTACCTTATACCCTTTCTGGCTGTTAGTTCTTGTTTGACATGGTCTGCTGTTTTAACAAGGAGTGACTCTTAGTTTAAGGAAGCAAAGTTGTCAGGACACATCCATTTTATTGCTTTGGTGGTACTGCATGCAAGCTTATAGTAGCTCATATGTCCTGCATCTGATTTAAAAACATCAGTATTGTGAAAGCTTGAAACATTCATAAAAGTATTATGCGTTCAAAGGATGTCCCCTTGTTTTTCAACTCTGAAAATGTGTAAAAAACCCTTATCTTCCGTTTGGGTAAATATGGTATTACTTTATATGTTGTTTCATAGGATTGTTTCTACTGGGGAGAGGCATGCTGTAATGAAGCCTTACACAAATACCTGAATTCTGAAGACAAGGAACAGAGCAAATGGGCATCTGCTGTTGAAAAACTTCTCTCTGGCCTGGAGTCCTGTGTAAATAAGGCTGGACTTACAGTCAGTAAGTATGGTAAAATACTGTATAGGCGTAAGTAGAACCTAATCCCGTGGCTGTGGTTTGGGTTCAAATTGCAGATTTATGACTTACTGCTAGCAGGTTCCGTGTTTTGTTATATAACAATATCTGGCACATTCTGATTTTAAGGTTTCTTAATTTATTGAATAAAAATTATGTGTGGAGCAGCAATGAAACTTGCATTATTTTTCGGCATAGTCTCCAATGAGTTTCACATATTTTTTGCGTCTTTATTTTCCTGTGTGTGATGGCTGCAGTGAAATGTTCTTTAGGGTAGTTCTGAATTTGCTGGTAAATAAAAATTTCAGTTGTAACATAACATATATGATCACTTAATAATATCTGCCACCAAACAACAACTTATGTGTGTATTTACACCACATGATTTTATGGTTTAGCTTCACTTTTTGGTTTAGTTTTAACTAGACAGTCCTGACTGCAAGGTTGAACTCAGAATTGGTTCTTTTGTATTTTGAATGGTCTCCTCCTCCACCTCCTCCTCCTCCTCCACCTCCTCCTCCTCCTCCTCCTCCTCCTCCTCCTCCTCCTCCTCCTCCTCCTCCTCCTCCTCCTCCTCCTTGTATAGTGGTAAAACATTTTAGTAAATGTACTTTCATCTTGTCATTTCGAGGTGATGGAGGCAGTTAATTTAATAATGAGTTATCCAGGATGTTAAATATCATATTGATCATGGTTGTATTTCACTTTTGTTGCTCCAAGTCATTCACACTCACTCCTTACTTACTAGCTGTATTCCTTATTGAATTCTGCATGTGCTTGCAATTTGCTAGTCCTTAAGTCTAGCACAGATCACTACCCCCACATCCTCTGTAAGTAGACACATTGTTTTACATGAACTTTGACTGACTGTTGATGAGGTAAGGACATGATATTGGACAATTCCTATTGGTCCCCCACCACATCATGACAATCCACAGAACTATGGAACTGACTAAACATAGATCTCAAGGGGGGGGGGGGGGGTTGTGATAATCTTTCTGTCAGACACTGTTGATGCAACATCACAATGGTGAAGAGAGCACATTCAGCAGGCTTCATCTTTCTCCTATTATTGGGTGAGTCTTGCTACTCAACATACTAAGCATTTAACAATGCTAATTCCCCACATTCTAGTAATTCACAATATTAGTCTTTCGGGTTGTACTCCTAGGCCAGGAACATCTTCTCACAAACAAATCCAAATGGTTTGATAAAGAAGGGGATACCATGAACTAGGTTTATATGTGTTTTCTTTGCGAAGTGTATAATATAGAAAGATTAATGGGAATTCTCCAAACACGTTGTTTCAGCATATTTTGCCATATTCCCCTTGTAGCTGTAATATACACACTCCAAACAACCACTGGTAATTGGTATTGTGCTAGGCAGATTTAATTTCAATCTGCATTGTTTGTCTTATGTAACGTCTGATGTGGTTGTATTCGGAAATTCCCTACGGTCGTGTAAGTGGTGACAGCAGTCACTGTAACTGATGACCGCAGTTGCTGTAATATATTCTATCCTTGTCTGAGTGCTTGTTTTCTAATACTGTCTGTTCTCCTGTGGCCTGCAATAGCCCTTAGGAACCTCATTTTAGCTGTCTTATTTCAGCTGGCCTATGTACAGAGCATCCATCACTCTTCCATTTAGTGGTATGGGCGTGACCATTGCCTCGTAACATACAAGAGTCTGCACACTTGCTGTACTGCCTAATGTTCTTTTACCATAATTGTGCCACGCATATCAAAGATGGATTAATTTCATATTAAAATCGGTAATATGGTTACAATTTGTACTGTGTACTACATTTTTAAGTGTCCTGACCTGTTCAGTTGGCTTATGATTCAACATAATTTGGCTCTTTTTGTTACTTATCTGGGAATGCTATTGTGGTAGCAGTTCTTGTTCTTCAAACAGTGGTTGAATCTCATGGTCCTTCTCAGTGATTAGCTAATAATGACTCATGATATTGGCACTACCACTGTGTGTTGAACTGGTATGTTTGCTCTCAAACCCTAAACTATTATCCTTAGGTATAATTGTACATACCATGGAAGCAGACTTGAATTTTTATGGGGGCTGGGTGGCATAAGATCACGGTTATCCGATAAATCTGTGTTGGAGCTGTTGCTTTCACAGGTTCCATCTTTTAAGAAAAATTGTTTACATCTGTTTGCAACGAATTGTACTAGTCATCCTTCCTTACGCAGAATCACATAAATACCTGCTCCAGTACAGTTGCCCACAGCACTGAATGAATGGGACTGTCATGGATCGTCAAATACTTCTCCTGCAACTTACGTGAGAGAAAGTGTGACAGACAGGCAGGGGGCAGCATAGCCGTGACACTACTAAACTTCTCACTGTATACAACTAGAAGTCACTGGAAGCTTGATCACAGTGCTTGTAGAAAAGTCCATATTCAACAGGGCACTTGGCTGATTGCAAATAAGAGGGGATTCAGGCACCATGTTTGCCATATGGTCAGTCTGCCTCAAATTTGCACAGCATTAACTTCATTTAAACATATTACATGCAGAGTGGAACTTCGTCTGAGTTTATTTTGAGTTGGTCACGGTGCATTGTGGCCAGGCCATGCACAGACTTGCGGTTCAATGCTACGATGACATGTTGGCATGATGTAAGGAAAAATGCTTTCCAGACATGAGCACTACTAAGTGACGTTAACATTATCATGGCTAAAAGCAAAATGCCTGATGTAGCAATTGTGGTGTTGGAAGAGTGACAGAGGCTGACTAGTGGGGACCAACCAATTACCGTCCCTGTGTGGTGGCAGAATTTTATGACTCAAGAAGAAGGGCAAAAGATTGAGTGGACACAGGCTAATAGTCTATGATTTGAGCCCAATGGTACCTATATCAAATACAAAGAAACCGCTCACATGTTATGTTCCAACAATCCTATCAGTCTGCCCAGTTTGGAGATATCTCTTACTGTTTGGTTCCCTTTGAGAGGGAAGGAACTGAAATGTGATTTAGGTTAGGTCTTTGTTTTTCTCATGTTGTGTGTTTTCATTTGTTGGTTTTTACTTATGCTAATGGAGGATGTTGGTCGTTTTTATATATGACTGTTTTGTTTTTATTGAATTTTTTTGTATTTTATGATTTGGTATCTTGATTTGCAGACCTATTTTAGATTTTATATTTTATCATTGTGGTAAAAAATTTTTGGGGTTTGCATGTTTGGTATTTATATTTTTAGATGTATTGGTTTTTGCTTCTCACACCTGAATTATATTATGGGTTTGTTATATTTTTGCTCAATTGTGTTTTAGGATTAGTGGTTTCACCTGAAGAAGGAAGCAATTTGCTTCTAAAATGTAGTATGTTTTGAGTATTTTTATGACGATGGAAAAAGTTCTTGTAAATGCTGCTGGTGTGTTTCAACTGACTGACTGACTGACTGACTGACTCCATGTTTTGAGTATTTTTATGACGATGGAAAAAGTTCTTGTAAATGCTGCTGGTGTGTTTCAACTAACTGACTGACTGACTGACTGACTGGCTGACTGACTGACTGACTGACTGACTGACTAACTCCATGGAGCAGAGTCCTACTTGAAAACTTAGTTCCTTAGCTAGTCAAGAAATTCCCTGCATTGTATGGAACCCAAAGTTTCATTACTACCTTAAAAAAGCCCACCACTTTTCCTTATCCTCAGCCAGGTAAGTTCAGTCCACATCCTCCCAACCAATAAGTTCAACGTCCATTTCACTATTATCCACTCTACATGTGGGTCTTCCAAGTGTTTTCTTTCTCTCAAGTTTCTCGACCAAAAGCCTGTACCTGTCCTCACCTCTACCCCGTATGTTTCACATGACCCACAAAACTCATTCTTCTTGATTCGATCACCTGGATAATATTTGGTGAGGAGTACAAATTAGGAAGCTCCCCATTATGCTCCCATCCCTTGTTAGGGCATCCCTCTTAGGACCAGATATCTTCTTCAGCTACCTATTCTCCAAGACCTTGAGACTGTGTTCTTCCCTAAATGTAAAGGGCCAAGTGTCACACCCATATAAAACAAGAAAAGTTATAGTCCTGTGTATTTTAATCTGTACATTTTTGGAAAGCAAATGGAAAAACAAAAGATGTGGACTAAATGGTAGCAGGCATTCCTGCAGTTCGGTCTGCTCTTAATTTTTTCATAAATTCAATTTTGATATGTTAGTTTTTGAGCAACATGCTGCGTGTATCTTCAGGCAGAAGAATGATCCTGATGATGAAGGCAGGAGGTTCCTTTGAGGCATTGGTACCTAGCTAGTAAACTGCATGGTGATACAATCTAGAAGACCAAAATATCAATTTCTAAGCAGCTATTTGCCCAGAGGTTACCCCCCCACATTTCTGTACTCAGTTGTTGTCTTTCCATGCTAGCTATGTGGTCAGCCCATTATAGCCTCCTAGTCTTTAAGATACAAATGATACCGAATTTCCTGCATTGAACATAAAATTTGTCATTATGTAATGTCCTAAATTTCCAAATTGCTTCATCTTTCTTAGGTCCAAATATTTTCCTGGGAACTTTGTTGTGAAGTGCTTTTAATTGATTTGTTTCTCTCCCAGAGTAACAGACCACATTTCACACCCATACAGAACATAATTTTCTTCCTTTTCCACTCATCTGTAGCATGTATAAGTTCTCACAGTCCTGTGATATGTCCAGTTGAGCTGCTACAGAATGTTTAGAAAAATCAGCCACATGAGTGGAACATCTGTGTTTCATATCTGTATGTTATTGCAAGACATTAGGTTCCTTACAGTGAAGTTACACCTGCTCCTACATCCAGAGGGTTGTTTGGTTGGTTAGTAGGTTGGTTGGTTGGTTGGTTGGTTTGTTGATTTGTAAGTCAGATAGTTGGTTAGATTGACCATGGTTATTGTGGTTGAATATATTTTGACAAACATGTGTACAATGTTACAGTTGATAATATGCCAAACAACAGATTGGCCCGTCTGGTCCAGAATTTGACCCATATTGTATGTCACCAGTTGGATGCTCCAGAAACAGCTGTAGAAATGCCTATAGAATCAATCTCTCCATGGATTCTGCTCCAGCAAATATTGCAGCAGTGAGTATTAACATAATTCACTGTACAGAAGATCCTGAATCCTGACAAGGTACAGTGTCCGCATTTAGGCTATTATTTCTCCATGCAGATTTCTGTATAATGAAATTGAGAAATTTATTGCTTCATAAAGGTTACATGACAGAAGCTTTGCACTGCTTTGTTACATATTATAATGTCCTAGTACAGAATGTTTGCAGAGAATTACACACACACATGCACACGCACAAACATTTGCACAGTGCAGGGTTGTGGGTGGCAGTGATTCCCACAGAATGTCTGTCATTATAAAGCAGTTGAGGTTTACTTATACTGCAGCTTATATTGCAGACTTGGCCTTTGCTACTATTTGTAGATACTACCAGGCTGTCCTTCAAGAATTTTTCAAGTTATAGCGTGCATATTCAGCCAAGTCATTTTGTCATGGTATCTTTCCAGCACTGTAATGTGGACAAGTAGATCAGTGGATGTGTTATGTGTGGCACGTAGGTTGGCTGATAAGTAATGCACACAGTGGAATATCTAGAAAAAGAAACCATGTATTTAAACAAAGGAAAAAAGGAAGTAAAGTACAATATTTTAGCTACAAATTGGCATACTTATTTTTCGACATAGTCGCCTTGTCGCTCAATACATTTTTCCCAACGTAAAACAAGTTTACGCATGCCATCAGTGAAGAATTCAGGGGTTCTTTGTCTGATCCACGACGTCACAGCTTGCTTCACTTCATCATCTGAGGTGAAATGAGTCCCCTTGAGATCCCTCTTGAGGTGAGGAAAGAAATGGAAATCACTTGGAGCCAAGTCAGGGCTGTAGGGCGGATGGCAGAGAACCTCAAACTTCAGCATCTCCAGAGCATCAAGCGTTGCGCGAGCAGTGTGCGGTCTTGCATTGTCATGCAGCAACAAAATCGGTGATGTTGACTGCCTAACTCGACACACCCTCCGCCGTAGGTTTTTTATTGTTTCAATGTACCGAGCTGAATTGACAGTATTCCCAGCTTCTAAAAATTCTGTCAGGTAAACTCTTTGTGAGTCCCAAAAAACAGTCAAAAGAATCTTGCTGGCAGATGTCACTGTTTTGAATTTTTTTGGGTGAGGAGATGAAGCGTGCTTGTATTGCATGCTCTGTCGTTTTTCTTCAGGGTTAAAATGAATCCATGACTCATCCCCAGTAACAATATTCAAAAGAAATTGATCTCCCTCTTCGTGATAGCGCTTCAAAAGTTCTTCACAACTTTCAGCACGTTCTTGTTTGTTTTCTGGCGTCAACATGCGTGGCACCCATCAAGAACAGACTTTTGTGTAGCCAAGTAAACCAATGATATAGCCCACTCTTTCTTTAGACATTCCTAGCCTACCTGCTATCTGCTTCTGGGTGATATGGCAGTCATGCTTGATCAGTTCATCAACCTGTTTTTGATGCTTGTCATCTGTCACAGAAACCGGCCTTCCACTGCGAGGTTGGTCAACAATATTGGCACGACCAGGTTCACATTCAAAAAATTTAATGGCCCAACGATTTACTGTAGTTCTGTTAACAGTGTTTTCACCATACACAGCCTGTAAACGGCGATGAATTTCAGTTGGCGTCACGTTTTCAGCACTTAAAAATTCAATCACCGCACGTTGCTTCAATCTCGTTGACACATCATCATAACACGACTCCATGTTAACACGCACTGTTTTAGAACCGGTGTAGAGAAAGGAATCAAACTTGGCACCGCTGTGGAGGGGGGTTGTGGCTACAAGAACACACTGGGCGCGCATTGCTGCTTTGCTCCATTGGCAAAATATTTCACTGTGTGCATTACTTATCAGCTGCCCCTAGTACTTGAGGAATGGGAGTTGTAAGTTTGTCGTAATGCATTCTGTGTGTTTTTCCCATTGCACCCTCCTTAATGCCTCAGTTAGATTGCGATGTGAGTAAAGTTTTGGAACTGATGGTACTGCACAAGTGTGGTTATGTGCATAAACCAGTTGCATCTGAGTTCTTTTAATAGAAGTGAATGTAACTGGTTCAGGTTAGGGTCCAGAGGTATCCTTTTGTTAATAAGTTGTGTTCTTAAAAATACTGTATAAGGAAGACTGTGTGTTGTGGTGATCAGTGAGTGGTTTTGCAGTTCTTTGTTTCACTATCAGAGTAGGTGGTTAAATAATGTGGGTTTCATATTCTTGTCTTGTCCCCTCACTGGTTAATGAGATAAAAGTGCAGAAGCAAAGCCTAATGCATTTGATTAAGCATTACATATAAACCAGGAAACAGACAGTTCTGGAGGGACTGCAGTTAACCATAAATGACCTAATTTAAGACCACCATATTATAAATTCAACATATAGTAACCCAATGTTCAGGATGAGCTGAACCTGCTGTGTGAAGCAGTGGAAATGCACATAGCAGTGAACATGTATGGCTTCTTGAGCTGTGGTTTCTGCTTGTGCTTTTGTTATGACAAGTGACAAGAGCAGTACCCTGAACTGTTTAGGAGTTCTTCCCTATATGCTGTATGTTGTTGTGATTGTGGAAGTTGCATTCTCGCCACATGCTGCAGCTGGGTGATAGATGTTTGATTATTACAGGAAAGGGGAGAAAGGGAAGTCAGCTTCTGGTTCAGATGAAGATGAAGAGCAAGATATTGGTGGAACTGGGGAGTTACCAGCCTACATCTCCATTTTATTTACTGCTCATGAATTTCTTGGGAGGTATGTGTGAATGTAAGATGTCAGTTTGAGACTGCGTATAGTACATATGAAAGATGCCATGGTGGGGAAGGAAATTTCTTGGAAGTGGCCAAGTTCCAAATGTGCTCGTATTCTTCTGCCTCCTACCGGGGGGGGGGGGGGGGGGGGGGGGGGGGGGGGGGGGGGGGGGGGGGGGGGGGGGGGGGGGGGGGGGGGGGGGGGGGGG
>BLKM01008356.1:4054892-4272350 GCA_013340265.1 Coptotermes formosanus | reverse complement strand
GTTTTTTTTTGTTTTGGGTGTTTTTCCTTTTGTGGTTTTTTTTTTTGTCCCCCCCCCCCCCCCCCCCCCCCCCCCCCCCACAAATACAAGCTATTTTCTCCAGTCTGTGGCTCTTTGGATGTAAATCTGATAACAGTTTCATCTGAGGTTGCTGTAACCTATAACACACTTTGTAAGTTACGTACCTTACATATTGAGAACATGCTTATAGCATAATACACTGAAATAGATGGTATAACTCTGAATTTATGTTACTGGAAACATATTTACCATAATACCAGTGTTTTTTATTTGTTGGCATTGTGATCATCATCATCAACTTCATAGTGTTAGGGCATCAAATCAAAATACTGCTTTTTCTGAAGCATGTGATGCCCCAGAATAAGCCATGCACTGTCACTTTTACGTGGTAAAAGGTACAGAAAGCTTGCTAATTTATTGAAATACACATTGTGATGTAAGTAATTATAATACACAGTGTCTTGAAATTTGAATATGATGTTCATTTATAGCCTCATATTTTCCAGAATCTAGTTTTCTGCCATTGGAAGACACTTGTTTTATAGATAGGAAGGTCATACCTTGCAATAAAAAAAAGAATAAAAGAAAGATGTCCACCATCTGTCTGGATGGTGTTCCATGTTGTACCAGCAGAATTTTTTCCATATTTTGTCTGCATCTTAAGTTATTTTCTGTTCAATATCTGTGAAGGACCATAAAGTCACATCTTAAGAAATACATGAGTGCTACAGGGACATTTTTAAATGGCCATATTTATCACACTGCACTCAGCTTGTTCCATGTGATGAGAGAAAGTGCAGTGATTGTTGCTTTCCAGTGTCCCATGAGTGGAGGTGCATGTGTTTTAGTTTACTGTGTTGATGTTAATATTAGGTTTTTACTAGCCACATTTGAAGAAGGTGCTGGGAATGATTTGCAGTGTGCCATGTTTTATTGTCTTGCTGAAAATGGTATGTGTTCTCTGATAATCAGACAGGTATTAAAAATGGTGTCATAATGTGTTTTTCATATTGGTGTGAATTTTAGGCCTTAAAGAAAATGGGCCTTGTAATCTGGGATGCATTCACAACACACAATACAGGGATTAATGTGGAATTTTCTGCAGACCAATTCTTAAAGTTCATGTATCCACTTAAATGGAACCAAACTTCATGGTGAAACAGAATTAGCCTGGGGTCAATTTGTCCAGCGTATTCCCTCTGAAGGTACCAGCTCACAAAATTCAGTTTTGCTTTGTGATCTCTTATAGAGTGTGCGAACCACAGTTCTTGTATGTGGCTGCAAATCCAGCTGTTTTGTTGTATTTCCTGACCATGATGTTGACACTCTGGTTTGCTGTGCAAGTTGCACCAGTGATTTTCTTGGCAATGTTTCTAATCTAGCACCAGTTTTGTCAAGCTTTTCCTCAGCATGTATCTGCTACAGGTTCTTGTAATGTATAAAATGGAACCTGTTGTTAGAACCTTTTCACATATTTGTAAGTTGTTTTCCTGTCTGGAACTGGCATATCAGAAATTTTTGTCTGAATTTACAACACCACTTCTTGCAGCAACTGTATTTGGTGTATGTACCATACAGAAATGTGCATAGTGACTGCAGATAAATAACAGAGACCTTGCAGCCTTTCTGATAAGCATTGTGATAATGGGCCAGTGTGTGGATGTGGTGCATAACAAGCAATTTGACAGGAAGTGTCTAGCAATTGGGGATGTTTAAAATAATAACACTGCACATTGCGGATTAACACTGACTGCTGCACTGTGGTCTGACAAGTCCGAAAGTCTTGTTGACACTGGCAATGAGCAGTGATGCCACTGTAATGAAAAGGCTTGGTGTTGTTATCGTGAATAATATTACCACAAAAAATAAGGCATGGGGATATTTGACAAAATGTGGTGTTTTAATGCCCACCTAAGCATTATGCAAAAATGGAGTGCCTTGTAATACAAACTTTTGTTGCGTGGCGTTACTTTTTATATTGACAGCTTTGACACACATATATTGCTTCCTATTAAAATCTGTGGTAACCATATACGTTTTTGTCATATCAGTTAACTTACAATTTCAGTCAGAATTTTAAGAGTTTTAAAAGTAAATGAAATCACATTTCATCTTGTCGGTTTAATTCTCATCTTTACTCCCTAAACAGTGTTACGTACGAGGCCTGTTCAAAAAGTATCCAACGTAATTTTTTCCCGCAGAAACTAATGAAGCACGGGAGGTGTGGTGTGGTAGGGAGGTGGAGGGGACCTTCATGCACATACGTGGATTTTTTTCCTCCAGCAGACAGCCTCAGTCACGTGCAGCCAGCATGTGAGTGAGAGTGTACGCGCAGTGAGCGTCGCGTTGTAATTTTCTGCCAAAATGACGGAACGACTCAAGCAGCGGTATTGCATCAAATTTTGCCAGAAGCTTGGTGATAGCCAAGTGGAAACCATTCAGAAGATTCAGCGGGTTTTCGGCGAAGATGCCATGGGCATCACACAAATTAAGGAGTGGTACAACATATTCAAAGATGGCCACACATCGGTGGAGAGCGACGCTCATTCCGGTAGGCCCTCAACAAGCCGAAATGACGAGCTCATCGACCAAGTGCGGGCTTTGGTCATGCAGGACTGTCGTGTCACTGTCCGAGAACTTGCGGAGGAAGTGGGGATAAGCACTGGTTCGGTACATTCCATTCTGACCGATGATTTGGCAATGCGCAGAATGTCCGCGAAATTCGTGCCGAAGCTGCTAACGATGGAGCAGAAGCAACTCCGTCTGGAAGTCTCGCAGGACATGCTGGACTACGCAAACAGCGACCCCGAATTCCTGAACATCGTGATCACTGGTGATGAGTCATGTGTTTACGGCTATGACCCGGAAACCAAGGCGCAGTCATCACAGTCGAAACATTCAACATCCCCGAGGCCAAAAAAAGCCAGGCAGGTGTGGAGAAACGTCAAAGTGATGTTGACCATTTTCTTTGACTCCCGTGGAGTGGTGCATCATGAGTACGCACCACAAGGCCAAAACATTAATAAAGAATACTACCTGGAAGTCCTTCGTCACCTTCGTGATGCTGTGAGGGGCAAGAGACCGGACCTGTGGGCAGCGGGAACGTGGCAGCTGCATCATGACAACACACTAGCTCATTCCTCGCAACTGATTCAAACGTTCTTAGCCGAACGCAACATTCCTGTGGTTCGACAGGCTCCCTACTCTCCCGACATGGCTCCTTGTGATTTTTGGCTGTTCCCCCACCTGAAAATGCAGCTGAAAGGGACTCGATTTGACTCACGAGACGACATTGTACGGAACACGATGGCCAAGCTGTACTCCATTCACAAAGAGGCGTTCGAGAAATGCTTCGAACAATGGCAGAACCGCTGGGAGAAGTGTGTTCAGTAACAAGGAGACTACTTCGAAGGGGATTAGAGTTGCAGACCTCCAGGTATGTAAATGTATTTTTCCCGGCCAAAGGTCGGATACTTTTTGAACAGGCCTGGTATAATACCACTTCCAGTTGCTGTGTGCTGTAGACAAGGATAAAAAGCTGGTAACTGTTCTTAATATGCATCCTTGATATGAAATATAAGTGTGATGATAATGTCCTTGGCCCATACCATGACTCAGGCAGTTTGTCATCAGCTTCTGACCATGCAGGCCCAGCTGCGATCCCAGGCCAGTCCTTCTGAGATCTGTGGTAGACAAGTAGGCATTGGGACAGAATGTTCTGAAGGTAGTCCAGTTGCCCACTATCAGTATCGTTCGATCAGCGCTCCGTATTTATTCATTCTTCTGTCACCATGCCATATAATCTTAGCAGTTGAGAGAAGTGTTAAATAACACACTTAAAATGAAACATGATGTCCAATAAAAGACTGGCTTTAATTCTAGGTGGGTACGAAAAGACCTACAATCGTTCCTTGTTGGTGGAGGTTAGGTTCCAAGACTCCGTGTGAAAAGCAACAGTTTGCAAATAATTGACTCCCCCCACCCTACCACCAGAAAACAATGCTGTAGTATTTCTTTAGTGCTTTTCTTCATAATAACGTGTTCTGATGTTCCTTTTTATGCTTAAGTTATGTTAGTCATTTAACCACAAAATAATGAAAGTGAAAAATGAAAAGCATTTGCGTTTACTTCTTACACACATTTAATGTTGGAGGATGGGAGGGACAAGTCACATGGGTATTGCATGACCAGCTGCATTACTTCTCCACAAAGCTTTTAGAACCTTCTGGAATGTTATGGGAAGTTCTGGAGATTTCTTATTTGTATTCTTCAGGTTACTCCATGTATTTGTGAAACTGCTAAGCACGAACCCATAAAAAGTGAGGGATACCTGTATTCTTGTTTCATGTACACATTTTTTTACATTTATTTACAAGAAATGATTTTATTTTTGGTTTCTTTAATGGCAGTTGCTCAGGGAATATAGCTCGTACCAGATTTTTATCTTCATCCAAAGAAGTTCCCCATGATTCTCTAATTAACACAGGGCCTGGTGATCCAGAGCAGATTGGAAGTAATCTCAGGGTTGTTGGTATAATTATTTGGGGTTCCTTGAATAACTGGCAGTATCCATTAGAAGATGTAGGAGTGATCCAACAAGCATTCACAATAAATACTTTGTGCAAGTGATTAATCCTGCATATGAATTATTATTCACACCAACTGACTAACTTTTCTCCTAGAACTTAGCAACTCAATAATCTCACGTGAACTCCTCACTACCCATTCTCTCCTCACCTAGTCGTGCAACGTCTTATGTTTTTCAGGCACCTCCGCGTGACAAATTCAAATAGGTTTCACAGTGATTGGTTAGTTGGCCTCTTAGTCCACACACACCACAAAATGATTAACCATTGTACTACTAATTGCAGAATTTTGATTGGTGGACTTGGTGGTGAGTTTCTGCTGCCACCTGGCGAAACTAATCCCCTAGATCCTATGTGAGGTCACGGAACCACTCAGTGCAGAACATGACCGCACTAGATTCAAGGAAATTAAAAATACAAAAGTAAAAGATTTGGAAATAATGCAATTCTTAAACATTAGGGGACGCCTGTGACTTGCCGGTGTCTGCTCCTGTCGACCCCTTAGGTCCATGACTTACAAATTAAGATTGAGGTGACAAACAGGATCGATCCATTATAAGCTTCAGATGAAAGGGTGGTAGCAGATAATGAATTGGGTACGGAAGGAAGCAGCCATAGCTTAATTTGAGACACTGTATTGTAATCTGTGGAGGGATTGAGGAAAACTACTAAGATGTCATTCAGAATAGGTGTTTTGGAGCTGAGTTATGAATGTGGGACCTCCTAAATACAAAATAGGATTGGTGCCCACTAGACTGTAATGGTCAGTTAAATGACGTTGATTGAGACCATACAAAGGTATGAAATTATTATACGTACTGAAGCATTCTGTTATTGTGTGAAAAATTACAGTGATAACAGTAGTGCTTCTCTGGTATAATGAGAGATATTACTTCATTCTGGCTAGCACATTAATGATTCAGCAGTCTATGACATATCAGTTTCATTACCATGTGACTGTACACTGTAATAACTGACCAGTGGTGATTAATTAATTAATTAATTAAGTAGTAAACCAGAATCTTCTGTTTCAAGGGAAATGAAAGGGAAAGTACACCCACCTTATTCGAAATGACAGCTCAAGGGAGATGAAAGGTTTAACTCCACTACTTTAAACTTCTCTTATTATTTTTTGAAGAGACCTATGTACAACGACCTTAAAATATTTGAAATGTTAAAAGATTTGGAACATAAAACTCTTAAAAGACACACCTTCTGTAGATTAAGCTACTAAGAAAGCATTCATATACAATTACCAATTGTAAGTATATACAAAAGTGAGATCTCAGAAGATATATGTATATAATATTTACATTTTTACCTTCAATTTAAGTGTCTTGTATATACTTCTGATGATGGTCTGGTAGGACTGAAACATCCCAGAAGACCATCTTTAGCAGCACCACTACGAAAACTGCAAATTTCACATTGTTATGCCTATTTGTGAGCATGCAGCAGTATTACTCTGGCTGAATAGAGCCGAATTTCACATGTGAGGGACGCATTTATTGTCCAGATTCAGTTTGTGGAAGTCACTGATTTTATTTTGTTAGCCACATAGATTGAAAAAAAAACACTTAATGTGTGTGTGTGCGTGTGCGTGTGCGTGTGTGTCTGTGTCTGTGCATGTGTGTACGAGTGTGTGAGAGAGTAAATTCTGCCATTTTCTGTGTTCTTCAAGAAATAAAATGCTCTAACATCTTTTTATAGGACAAATCTGAAAAGAAACTTATTTTCTGTGTAGTACCTACTTGAACAATAGAAGGTCTAGGCATGAATTTGCTAAGAGGGACAAACATTCAGATACCTTGCTAGTTGAAATGTGGAAGTTAAATGTAATGCTGACAGTATATGTAAGTGGGCTGAGTTTAGAGAGAAAGAGCTATGCAAGTTTGCATGGTAGATGCCCTTCCACTGTTCTTTCAGGGTTATCACCTGATACTTTATAGCGGATTAATGATCATGCACTTTTCCTGGCCAAAATTGATTTTACAGTTATATACACAATAAGATTTACATTGTGTATTTTGTAATACATATTTCATGCTTTAACCATTAGGTAGACTGAATGAGAAGATACTGCAAAACTTAAAAATGCTGAATTGTTAGAAATCTGATATACTTATTGCTGCTAAGGCATTTAGTATACGTGGGTCACCTTTTGAATGTTTCTTGGCCAAGTCCACGTTAGGTTAAGTGGGACCCATGAAATTGTGATACAACCATATGGCATTTGCTACACATTATCGTTCATAGTCATAGCCACATTGTCTCTCCAATTGACAATGAGCTGAAACTTGCCACATTAAATGTTTCACTTCTACAGTGAAAGTTTTTGGTCTCTGTTTGTTTACTTTTGTGGTTAAATTGTTGCAGATCACTGTGAGGTCTTCATACAGACATTTTGGAATTAGTTTCATTTTCCTTTCCAGATTATCTTCCACTTTACTAGTTGATTAATTTAGGTTCTCTCTCTCTCTCTCTCTCTCTCTCTCCCTCCCTCTCTCTCCATGTCTTGAATGTGTCTGATTTCTTTTTTGTTCCTATATTTGTAGTTTTCTTTTACCATGGTTCCCGTTCATTCTCAGTGCTCTATATCATCTTTCCTAACCTATTTAGTTGTTATTTGTATTGATTTGAAAACCTTGACATATGTAACATTGTAATAGATGACTTATGTGACAGGAGGTCTTGGTGCTGCAGCAGTGAAGGAGCACTTCTGTTACACACAATGGACGTAGTGATTCCAAGACTGAAAGATGAGAAGTTTGCTCTAGTTAGGGACAGACTGAAGCAAGGCCTGGAACAAGCATTCTTCTGCTTATATGCACATCCTAGTAAGAAAACGAAGGTAATGTTATTCAATAGCAGATCCCAACTCTGTAGAAACTTTTGAAGCTTCCAGCATTATCTGTTAGAAAAATTTAAATTATGTCAGTTTTATCTTTGACATTATCCATTTGCTGAGGTATATTTTGATGCAGGCATTTGCCTTCCACAAATTGTGTCTGCTCCCTCAACCAGTTGATTGCCTTTCATACTCATACATTTTTCTTTATATATTTCCTTAATGTTTAGTAGTATAATTGGGAAGTACCTTCGAATACTAAGGCTTGTGCACTAACCACCAGGGTAGCCCAAAATTGGTTATTAGAAATGTGTGTTATTTTGTATCTCTTAATGCAGGAAAACATATGAAACTAATATCTCTGCATGGCAGATCAGTTGTCTGGTCTGTTTTGATTACTGCTGTCTCCGTCATTTTCCTATTGGTGCTGTTTTCTTCTTTGTGGATCATTTCTGCTTTATCCCATTGTGTTTAATGGTCTTCATTCCATTGCTGTAGTACTATTTTGGACGAGATTTTTTTTTCTATTTTTGTGTGCATTTGTCTTTAGTGAGTCAGGTTTGAATGGTTTTCCTGCCCGTGCAGTATATTTCCTTCTCCATGATAGTGAAAGTGAAGTGTTGTGTGTCATTAATGTTGCATGCAAGTAATATTCAACAGTATCACTCCACAGACACAGCACCAGTGATGCAATTGACATTGGTAAAGACAGACATGATGTTGTGTGCTGACAAAAGCAGAAGCATTATATCCAACATGTGCATTTTAAAGAAACTTCGTATGAAGAGCTGCAAAAATGGATTGCATGAAGACAACAGGGGTACTGTTCAGGCTCATGGAGCTGACAGGGTGCATGTAGTGTTTCTACCGGTGCTTAGATGTCAGTTTGGCAAAAAAACATTTTCTGACATTCATGCCTCCTGTAAAGAAGCATAATATGCAGAAGTAGGTTACTGACGTAGATATAATATGTAGATCAGTTTTAAAATTTTATAATGGGGGAGAATTTCCCATTGCAAAGAAATTTGCTCTTTAATTGAGAGTCAGAATAAATGATAGCTATTGTATGTCATCAGTGTACAAAATTCTGGAAAGCAATGAGTTCCGATACTAGAAAACCAGTGATGAATGCAAATGCCTCATGCAAGGTGGTGGCCTTATGGCAGCTTAGATAATGTTCCTTAGCACAGGAAAAGGAAGGGGGTTTGTTGTGTGGCATGTAGGATCAGACAAAATAGGTTTCATTGCAGACAGCAAGTGAATCTTTTATGCATGTCCACAAATATGAGACTCACATTATCATTCAGAGATGAACACTAATAGTTAAAGAGTGATTTGTAAGTACATTTTATTTATAAATTATCTATTAAAGTTAGCTATCGTAGGTGGGGGCAGCCCAAACTACCAACTACCTCTGTATCTTACATTTCTCATTCTTGCGGTCCAGATTGGGCTTTATCCTCTGTCCCCTTCAGGTGGTTCTAATAGTCCAGGTTTCTTTTAACCTCACCCTGATCATTTCAGCATCAATTTTAACCTAATTCCTTCAACCCTGATGATGGACGTAGCATGTTTCTCATGGACATCATTATCAACTTACAACACTACTGTCAAAAGTCAGAAGATTGCAGTCTGAGCAGGACTGTATAGAATTATGTTTGTGTTAAATTGCTTGGTTAATGTTACTTGCTGTCAGCATTGGTAGCCTGTTTTTGTATATATGAACATGCAAGATTCACCACTCCTCTGTCATCACACAGCATACAGTCAGCAACACTGCCACTTACTCTAATTGATTTCTGCATCGTATGTTATGTGATATCCTAGAGTTTCCTAGTTTAATATAATTTAAGTAGGTTTTACTGTCATCATGAAGTCTAGACGGTTGGAGATGTGTTTCAGATTTTCATGTCCATAGTTTATATAGTTCTAGGCAGTGGTAAGTGCTGTTTTCATATTGTAATTAAATGAAGTGTAGTGCCATTATATGTTCTTCTTACACATGATTCCTCAAGCTTCTGTTATTTAATTGTCCTAATGCCGGGTGATCAGTCTATCAACCACCAGTACTCTTGCTGTTTATGATGTTGGTTGATCTATTGGCCACCGTTGTAGTGCAGTGAGCTTTATTCTTGTCCATGAGATGTCAGCAGTAGTCACATAATTGAATAGCATGAATTTTAATAGCTACACATCACTGTCTGGCACTAAGAGGGTTAAATGAGGAAGTTAAATCTTCTTTCAAGCATAGTCTACTGATACTGTCTGGGCCTGGGAGGGTTAAATGAGGAAGTTAAATCTTCTTGACTTGAACCCATGTATCATAGTGCAGCTCAAAAAATGAGTAGAATAATCCATCTCAGGTGTTGTGAATGACTACAGGAAGAATCATGCAGCATTGAGTATGCACTGGGCTACTGTCATGTAAAAAAGTAAAATACATTAAAATTCTTCAGTTTTGGTATGCTAATATAGAGTAAAATTGTGAAATGTAGGTGACTTATCATTGTAACTGCATAACTTTCCTTTTTGCCATTATAAATGTGAGATTTTAAGTTACTTTGTGTCTTGTTAGTTTTGTTGTGTGTGTTTGTGTAAACAGGCTCGCTATCTTCAAGATCATGGAGTTCCACAGATCCCTTTAACATGGGAGCGAGGCATGCAGTTGTATCAATTCTACTTACCGGATGAACTGCCAGAATTTGATTCATATCGTGTCACTAGTATTTCAGCTGATGTAGAATGTTTGCTGAAAAGGGTTGCTGCTTTAGTACCATCTCATTATAAACCAGGTGATATATTCAGTATTTGTATTTTTTCTTCAAAAAAGAGAACCATGTAAGAAGCATATGCTGTTGGTTACTGTGACTTGATTTACTGTTTCAGCTACTTGGTTGGTGTTGATGAAACAGTAGGAAAGCTATGCTTTTGGATCTTACCATAAAGCCATATTTTTGAGTGCTTATCTTTGTTACCAACATTGCAGTCATACAAATATTTCATGTGGAAGCAGTATTAGTTCCACTCATTGTAGCACCTGAATTGTTGTATGAGTGGTCCTCATTTTCTGTGATCATTTGGGACCAGAAAAAATGCCACTTACAGCAAACCCCATGTAAGTGGAGAATTTTCACCTATAAGAAATAATGCACATTAATGAGGACCAGGTTGTTGTGTTGGTGTGGTGTGTGCAGTACTTTTTGCAGATGAACATCAATTAAATGTGTTAATGAAAAATGCATCATCGCTCATTTCTGCCAGCTCATTATGTTGAAAGCCAGCTTAATTGCACTGCACAGCTAAATTGAAACCTTTGCCCATGGTTTCTGAAGTGGACTCTGTGTGTGTGTGTGTGTGTGTGTGTGTGTGTGTGTGTGTGTGTGTGTGTGTGTGTGTGCGTGCGTGCGTGCGTGCGCGCGCGCGCGCGCGCGTGTGCGTGCGTGCGTGCGTGGTGGGGCGGGGGAGGGGGTTGCAACACAGGAAAATGACAGTTGCGGGGGAATGGTGTATAGAAGTTTCAGTGTATTTGGAAATGGCTGAAAGTATGGTGTCCATTTGCGTTTTCCCACCTTGCCAGCCATGAGTGGGTGTAACACTTCTTTTTTCTAGAAATCAGTGTATCAGGCAGTGACATATAAGTGTGACATGAATGTTAAATATAATGCATTATTAATTTAAAAATGGCTAACATTGAATTATTCATTAAAAATTTACTGTTTACGGGTGATGTTCTGACAATTGTGAGTGTATTGGTGATTACTGATATGTTGGCCGCAATGAAAACTTATAACAACTGACGATTTGAATACCAGCATATCATTATTGTTTTTATGAACAATTCGTGGTTATCCACCTGTTGGAGTCGTGTCTGATTGGCTGTTCAGAAATTGTAAACAGGAGAGTGGGAAAGTGGTGGATGCATGCAAGGTTAAAATTGTTTTCTGCTGGAAAATCCATGCTTCATGGTTGTGAACCTGCAGGAGTGCGGGGAGTTTTTGCATGCAGTTTCTCAATAATTTGGCCTTATGTGTGTGGGGAAACAAATTGAAACTATTTTGTATGTCATAAAATTGTGGTCCGCGAATGTGATCCTACACAATGTAGGGAGTTTTTATGTATTTTTCCCTAAAAAATTTGGCTCCGTGTATGTGGGAAAGTGGATACTGGGTCTTAGATGCGTTGGACACTCTCTGCAGTGGCACATACAGAATTTTGTTGAGGTCATTTGTGTCAGTGATCAGAAATGAAAACTTAGCAACCACATGAATTACATTCATTTTTCAGATTCATAACAGCACATTAGCCATTAGCATATGTAATTAAGCTTGTGAAGTTTTTGTGTTCAGGGAGATGTAAACTTGTCTAGAAGCATAATATGAATTATGTTTTTGTATTACATGAAGTATTATTATGTACATTAAGGACATGTTTAAAATTGAATAAAAGACGTTCATAGGTATGTTGGCTTCCACCTGCACAATTACACGTGCACAGTATTTTCTAGTTGTTAAGGTGTTTAGCATTTGTGTGTCTACCATGATCAATTTATCTTGATGTCATGATTTTACCTAAGAAAAAAAGATGTTGAAAGTAATGATATATACCAGGAACCAACTCATACACCATGATAAAACATACACTCAAGCACCTTTGTACAAACCCCAACATGTTTGCATGCCGTAGTGCATTATCTTGTGGGGAGGGGTGCACATTTAAAAACACTTAAAAACACACTGAAAAAACACAGGCATAGTTTTTAAATTGTTCATTTGAGCATTATTAGCATAACCACCGAATGCTGACGCAGTATGTTGGTTGATTGATGGTTATTATTTGTTGATAAGTAACATGTTGTGATGGTGGAGCATTGCACAGTACAAGCATCAGGTTCACTGTATAGCCTAATACGGGCTTTGTCCTACAGAATATTACAAAGGTTATAGGAATTATAAAGAGTTATTATTATTTCAAGCTCCCAAAAGTTGAGTTGATTGAAATACATACCAGTTTTTCGGGTGGTGTTTGTGTCAAGGGGGCTGTAGCATAACTGCAAGCGTATGAATAGAAAGGAGTCATATAACAGGGGGCGTACCTAGGTGGTGCGTTTATTGATCGTGAGAGGGTCATTGATCATTTGCTCACTTATCAACAATCCATGGTGTTGGTAGAATTGTATGAAGTAATTTTCCCAGCAGGTCATATGTCAACCTTTTGTACAGACTTTGAGCAGTTGTAATGTGGTTGTATATTTCCACATTCATGACTGTTATTTAAAATATGCTGGGTGCATATTCTGACTTCAGATTATTATATCGAATGTAACGTGTATGTCCATTAAATCTAGTCCTTATCTCTGTTCCAGACACTGTCGTGTATAAGTTTTTACCTCTGTGCAAATATAGCACTGTAATAATAATAATAATAATAATAATAATAATAATAATAATAATAATAATAATAATAATAATAATAATAATAATAATAATATGGTTTGTGTTACTTAAAGCACATCTAGTGGAGAAGGTGATGGCATACATTGATGGGACCAGTCCATCTTTCCCTGTGTTAGATGTTCGCAATCAATTGCCTCGCTCAATGTCAGCAATTTACTACCTTTTGGCTGACTATTATTTCAAAGTCAATGAATGGGTGAGTAATAGAATGTGAATTGATGTTTTTTGCTATTATCTTACGCAGAGTTCTAAAAGAGTATTGTTGTACACTTCCACTTTTTTGTTAATTAAAACATCTGTGAATAGCACTGTGAAACTACTCTTTGGTAGCAGAATACAAAGTACATGAGGTAAGAACTCAAAAGACCATCATTTGGTCAACACCTGCCATGAAAACCTGAGCACTTAAATCTTCACATATGTTCAGAAAGCTGTTGTTGATTGTTGAGCATAAAAGTTTAGAAATGTGTGCGTATCACCCCTTTTATTTAATTATCTGAAAAACAATACAATTTCTGGAAAACATGCATTTGGCATAAAATGTGTGTTTCATTCTTTCCTACAATTTTTGTTCAAAACTTTTTTTTTACTCCAGTAAATATCTGTGAGTTGTGTTTGAAATGTACACAAACATATATGGATATTTGTGTAAAATGGTCATGTGAAGTTGTGTGAATGTGGCTAGGAACTGTTCACTGAAATGAAGCCATAGGGTTCCAAGGGCTGTGAAGTGTTCCACATTAAGGATTCCATGAGGGTTGAAGATGATACCACTGATAAAGTGTAGTTATTGTAAATAGCTAACCAACTTCCTGGAACACAATCCTTGAAAAGCTGATATTTCTTCATGTAGTCAACAAATTTCCTCTGTTTTATGGAACCTGAAACTTTATTATTGTGTCCACAAGAGCCTTCCACTCATCCCTGTCTGATCCAGATGACTCCAGTCCATGCCATTTCGTACAAAGAATAAGTACCTTTAACTTCTATGTTGTTATTGGGTATTTTTCTTGCCTTTCCATATATTTATGGACTTTATCTTTTAACAGCCAGTTGTTGAGACTTTCACACAGGATATTAACCTTTAGCATACAGTCTTTAAAGTTCCAGGCTTCTGCTCCTGGCCAAAGAACTATCAATTAAAATGCCCATTCCAGGGCATTGTTTTCCGTTTCAGGTGAAGAGGATGTACATTTAACAGAACAACTTTTGGTTTCACCATTGAAGGTTACTATATGCTAACCAGTAAAACAACATATGCACATACGCCAAACTGAGTGCACATGTCCAAATAGTATCCAGTGGTACCATTTATAAATGTTGCAACAGAGAAGTTCTACCTTTGTCTTCCTCACTGCCCATCAACTTATGTGACAGTTACTTTAGTTGCTGTCAATAATGTAGTGTCTCCTTCTAAGTGTTCTTGTGCCTTTTTTGTTTCACTTTTGTATCAAATAATGTGTGGCAGTAATTTGAATACAATTGAGAAGGTGATTCCACTTCTTAGTGTAAGCAGAAATACATTAAGGCCCATATAAGAATTTCAAGTGATCTGAGTGAAAGTGTTTAATAATTTTGACTCCTGTCATCATTGTCTGATTATGAACCATCATGTAATTACATGAAAACACAGGCGACAAAGGGTTAAAGTATGGATTGTGTGTTGCAGGGCAAGGCAATTAGGCACTACTTGCTAGATGTGTGTGTCAATCCTGTTCGCCTTGACTCCTGGGCAGGAATGGCCCTTGCACGTGGCAGTCAGTTGGAAACTAAACTTAATTCTGTAAGCAGATAGATGTAGATTACACTTACATGAATTATATGTACTTAAATTTCACCTCAGTTTTGGCCTAGTTTTCTTTTTGAAAGGAAGGGGTAGGCTTATGTATTAACATTACAGGGTGACCCGCACTTGTCAGTTTTGTAACCAGTTGACTGATTTTAACAAAATGTGCTATGACTATACAGGCAATAGTCTTTTTAATTTCCTACAGTCAGTAATAACAGCATCGCAGACTCATGAACTTGTTAGGTGGAAACAGTACTAGTGCCACTTAAAGTCAGCTTTTAGTTTAATAGTGACAACTAATAAGCCATTGCACCTATACATGTGGAATTTGGTATGGCAATAGATCTTGAGCTTGCCTGAACATTTCATATAGGATACAGTGTGTGAGTTGACAGTAACAAACTGATAAGGGTGTGTTATATTGAAGTTGTGTCTGACATATTCAGTGTATACAGAATTGGTACTTAAATAATTAATATTTCTTACAAAACTACAAGTGTGATGCCTTTGAAAAATATGCAGATGCATAAAATCTCACAAATATTTTACTTGTATTGTAGCAGACGTGCAGTTGTTGGTTGATGTAACACCAAATGTCGCTCAGCTATTGGTAGAGAGATTGTCATGTTATACTCTGACTGGTTAAAAAACTATCATTTCATGTGCAGCAGCTGACTTTATTGTATGTATGTTTTAATCCCTTCGCTTGAAACTTGGTGGGTGATCCAAAATTTTCAAGCTCAGATTGAAATTCAGCACATCCAGATTTACTACAATCTGCTGTTTTTTAAGGGTGAGAAAATTTATTATCTTGTGTGTTACTGTTAGTATAATTTTTTGAGACTGTAATTGAGTCATCACCCTTTCTCTTGTGGTCCCTTTCATTACAGATGTAATGGATGAGTTACTGAATTACTGGGTACCCATTTGAAGTTTCATGTTAGTATGTGGTGCTGTCAGATAGTCTGGACTGAATCTGTGTCTTCTAGCAACAACACTTACCTTCTAATCAGTGTTGTTCCATTCAAAGTAGTCTCCTTGGGACTTTCATATTGCAAGCCCAGGAATCACGTCACCATATGAAGCAGTTCTTGAAGTATGGTGTTTGAAACTCAGCAGTTGCATGCCATGATACTGCGTGAATTATGTGATGGCTTAGGTTTTTTTTATTCTTAAGGCTATCTTGAGTTTTGGGAAAAGAAACTCATTTAGTTTTTAGCCATAAATTTACATACAGACAAAGCAGATCAAGCAGGTGTTTTCATGTTGGAGAAACCGTTCTCCTGATTTTCACTTTTTGGGTCAGTTTTGCTGTACATTTTGTGCAGATGCTGTAACTTATCAATATAGTGATGTTGGTTTACAGTTTGTGCTTGTAGAACAAATTCATAATGCACAACTCCTTGACTGTCAGAAAAAACATTGAGGATGCTCTTCACACTGGAGGGAACATGTTCCCCCCACTTTTTCCCCTCCCTCAAAGGAGATGGTGGGTTCTTCCAATGAGAAGACATGCTGTGTTTATGGGTCATACCGATACACACATGCCTCATGCCATGTGACGATCTTTGACAGAAATTCTGGGTTTCTTTCAACCGTTCCGTTGAAGTCCTGGCACTCATTAACATGATTCTCCTTCTGCTCCTGACTGAGCAAGCAAGGCACAAATTTTGCTGCAGTTAAAAACATGTTCTTGTTGTCTTTCAAAATGCTCTGGACTCACCCGCTCAAAACATTCAGAATTTTAGCTACTTCATAGATAGTGATTTTTCTGTTTGTGATGATAAAGTCCTTCATCTGATCCACATTTTCATCTGTGTTGTAAGTACATGGATGTCATGAGTGTTTGGCATCTTCTGCAGAGGTCCCACCAGTTCAGACCTCGAGGAAACCACTTACATTCTTCCCATTGTTTTCTCTCCAAAGCTACTTGCAACATTCTGAAAGACTCCCCAGAATTTTTCCCCAGTTTAAAGCAAAATTTGATACAGACACACTGTTTGAAGTCCTCCATTTTCTAGGTGCACTGAAGTTGCAAATGGAACAACAGCACACACTTGTACTTAACGAGACATTATTCAACAGACACTTGTGCTGCAACCTTATTACCAGCAGGAAGTGACTCAGCCAACTCTACTGTATCTACAGCTAGTGGTAGAAGTTCTTGTTAGCAGCAGTAATGTCATCTCACGGTCAGTCTGGGAAGCATCTGTGTACCGTGCATAACAGTTGGAAATTATTCTGAGTTTTTATTTGGCTTTGCTGTGTAAGTTCTGAAGGAATGGACAGAATAACAGACATGATCTTGCATTGCTCAATTTTGCTTCATGTATAGAAATCCTAAAAATGTGTAACATGGTGAATAATTTTTCATGCTGGAAGTTTTATATGTAATTTTTATTTATTTAAAGAATTTAAAGCAAATTACAAGATGTGTGTAACTTTTTCATTGTGACAGTTTGGTTAACCATGTTGCATGAACTGGAAAGCTTTAGTGTAAATTTGTTTTGTAGTGTGTACCTCTGAAGAGTGAGATGGAATTTCTGCGTCAAGCATCTACAGCTCAGCGTTGCTTTCAGCGTGCTCTGGATATTGATGCTACTCATTCATTAATGTGGATTGAATATGGTTCCTTTGTCTATATGGTGCATTCCTTCTGTTCACGTTTACTTAAACAGGTAAAGAACCAAGTTTGTATATTTGTAAACTGCACATGAGAAAAAATGTTCTACAATAGTTATTAAAGATATGAAGTTTTCTGTTGAAATTGGTGACTGGGGTATTTTTATTTAGTGATGGTATATGAAAACCTGATTTTTAATTTAATAAGTACAATTGTTTCAGACATCTTGAAAGCTGGAGCATCTAAAATAAGTAATATTCAGTACACATATCATACCTTAAAGCAGTTTTTAATAATTATCGCAAAGGGTTAGTGTGCAGCAGCAATGTTAGTCATATCTTGAAACTCACATAACCTTAATCAGTGAAAATATTTCTGCTGCAAGCCTTCTTGGTTGCAATTAATGCAAAAAGTTGAACATGGATTTTGGTCTGATGGAGGCTACATTAATGTGTACAAGGTGTATCTGAAGAGTTTTAGGACAAAATTGTAAAAAAGTAAAAATGTGTATGTTAAAAAACTACTGTTATATTTTAGTGTACACTTTTTCTGGATTTATACGCTTATTTGCATGTTCATGTAATTGTTATCCACTCCAGGCAGGTCACTTTCAGAATGCTGTTCAGTTCTCCTGTAACTGCATCTTGAATTTCTGTTATGGACTGGAAATGCTGACCTTTCAGGGCAAATTTGAATTTTAGGAAGACAAAATAGTTGGCTAGGGCAAGGTCAGGCAAGTAGGGTGGATGATGAAGCACAGCAACCTTCCTGTTCAACAGTACCTGCTTCACAGTTGCAGCATTGTGTGATGGTGCATTGCCCTGCAACAAGAACAGACCTATTTTTTTTTTCATCCAGTGCAATAGAAAGAAAATCCTGACACAGTGCAGTCTATCCTTATGCATTGGCATTTAATTCAAAAAAGTGTGGTCTGCAGTATAACATTTTTTGAGCTGACCCTTTAAATTTTTGCACGTAGTTTAAAAGAAATGCTTATATCTTACAAACCAAAAAAGATGAAATAAGCGGCACTGTGTAGTATATAAAACGGAGATATATCAACATGTCTTAAAAATGCAGTAAAATAGTTTAGTGCCTACACACACAAAGCAAATTTACAAACGCTTCAAAACTTTCAGTTTATTTTATTTACTTTTTTTTTTGAGGCCCCAAATTTACGTGGGAAGTTCAAAAGCTTCAGAAATTGTAGAGTTGTGCCTTGGCATGGTAGTCTCAGAAAGAGCTTCTTACCACACATCGTCCCACATCATGCTCCGGTACACTTCACTGAAAGCTTTTCTCTTCACACCCCTGGCAGTACATGTGCAATATCTTAGCTGAGTGACAGATTGAGGCTGGCCAACATTGGCTGAGTGTTGTTCCTGCCTACGGTCATGCATTGTCAGGAGCCATATATGTTTCACAAGTGTGAATCGAAAATCTGTCCACAAGAAAAAAAGAAATAAAATACAGTTTCTTAGCACATCTTAAAAATGCAGTAAACATTTTTAGTATCTAAATAAAAAGTGAGTTCCCAAAGGTTTCAAAACGTTGAGTTTCTTTTTCGTACATTTCCGATTCAGGCCCCAGTTGTGCACAGGACGGTCCAGCTTGAACAGCCTAAAAAGTTTTAGAGATGTGCCGTAATGTGACAGTTTTGGAAGCAACTTTTGTCTACACATAGTCCCACATTGCCTGGGGCTGCTGCTTAATCACTTTCACTGTCCCAGACCAGTTTAGAGATCTGGCTTGGGGACAGTAGCAATGGCCTTTTCGCTGATGCACTAATCACACAACTGCTTGCTGAGGAAAGAATAATCAGTCCACTTTACTATGCAGTGAAAACGCATGGTCACGAAGTGAAATGCCATGTATTTGAGCTGTTCTTATGGCTTGGTTTTCTTCATCCCAGATGAGTCTGTTTATTTCTGTCTGACTGACTTTAGTTCAAATTAGAACCCCAAGCAGAGTTTTACCCACAATGCATCTAAATTTAGCACACGTTTTACAACAGTCATTAATGTTCTTATTGTCTGATTATTTTTGTTTGCCAAAGTTATGTGGCAATGGTGTGAAGACCGTATCGGCTTTTTTCAAACCTTTGCTTCTGTACTAGTACACAGTCTGAACTCAGGTGCAAGACAGTCATAAAACAACCTGTGCACAAAAAATTGTATTTCTGTTCCCCTACATGACATTGTGGCGTAGAGAGCGAGATCTGTTAGTGTTTAAATACTGCTGGTCCAGCGTATGAACCGTTCATACTGTAGGATAATTAAATGCCCGTATAGGCATGTGGACCATTCATAACATAAGGGCTATTCCAGTTTCTGCTACATTGTTAATGTATGAGGAGCAAATCTCGCACACACCTTTCTCTTTCCTAAATGTTGCTTCACTAACATGCAAACAGCATCCTTGCCAATGTTTAAATGTTCTACAATCATTTGGAGCAATATACAATGTTTATCAATGAGTTGGTGACTAGCAGCTTTGATTTTTTCATTGATGCACATGTGGGAAGTGTGGCCACTTCTGGGGTCATCTTTTGGGTTCTCCCTACCACCAGAGAAATGAGAATACCATCAGTAAATGTTGAAATGACTGAGCGCACTACAGCCATGTTCATTCTGTAACATTTGCGATGTTTCGGAGCACTTTGCTGGCTTGTATGCAGTACTTAATCAGTGATCTTTGTTCTTCCAGAATTAGAGCAGTGATGCACAAAAAATTAATTTGCCAAACATGTCACAGATCAACAACTGCGAATTTTAGACTCATGAAACTTGGCAATGTGTTTCAAAGGTTGATACTAATAGTTGTAACATTGGCCAGTAAATGACACTCATATTCTTGTTACTATAAAAACTGCCCTACAGCTTATCAGGCACACCTTGTACCTTAAAAACCACAGCCATTGCGCCTAAATTATAGAACTGGCTAAATTGCATGAACATATGGAGGTAACAATAGTAAAATGTAACATTTGTTGTTTTTAAACATGGCATTATCAGTTTGTTAGTGTGTGGAAGTATGAATATTTTGAGATGCATCAGCACTTTCAGATGCCTTTTATGTCAGAAGTTAAGCAAGTTTCCCTTTTTATTCCTATCTCTTCTCTGAACGAAAGTGTATGTAAACAGCCATTTTTCATATCTGTGTGAATATGGTATGTGTACCAGCATGGAGTTGAAATTGTTTGATTTTTCTGAAAATATTGTCACATTTACTAGAGTCCATCAGGTATTGACTCCAGTAAATCAAATGCTGTGCCTACAGCACATATACTGCAGTCTGTAAAATACTGTGTTTGCAGGAAACAGACAGCCTTAGCCTGGAGATGTTTGAGGTACTGGAGAATCGGAAGGAGATGATGTTGGACATAGCAGTGAAGTGTTTCACCACTGCCAGTAAGGTCAGCAGTCACTTGAACCTGTATTTATTCAGCTGAAATAACTGTTGGAGTTTTGTACTTGACATTACAGATATATTCATTTTATAGAGTTTTGTACTTGATATTACAGATATATTCATTTCAGTGATCTTCTTTCATAACTCCATGGAGCAGTATCATTTTGGAGAAGTTAATCATCATGTACTAGTCAAGAAATTCTTGCCTTTTATGGAATTAAGGCCTGAGATTATGAAGGGTGTGAGGAAAGTAATGCCTCAATATTCTTCTCTTTACTGCCAGACAAGTTATCGAAATGAAACAGAACATAAAATATAGCTTAGAATGTGCACATTGTTCCTAACCTTATTTTTCCACATAGTCTCCCTCTCATTTGATACAAAGGTGCCAGTGCTGAGCAGGTTTTTCGAACCCGTCAGTGTAGAACTCTTCAGGCTGTTCTTGAAACCATTTGCCATAGCAGCTTGGACTTCGGCATCACATGTGAAATGAATTCCTTTGAGATGTTTCTTGAGCTGTAAACAGCCAGAAATCATACAGTGCCAAATCCAAACTAGGAATGGTGTGGAAAAACTTCAAATGTGATGTCTTTCACCACTGTAGTGGCACCACTAGTGTGGGGTCTAGCATTATTATGATGAAGAAGCATTGGCATTTTTCTTTTGTGAGGAGTATGATTGATTTGTTATTTCAACCTCTTTGAGGTCTTTACATAAGTCTTGGAGTCAATTTTCTTCAATAAGTTGGCCAACATTTTGCCTGTTCAAATAGTGAGTTGCGGTGACAGGCCTACTGGACCATGGGTCGTCGATCAGATCCAAGTTTCCACCACTATCGCTTGATGGTCTCACCCAACGATACACTAGTACTCGTGTCCACAGTATCTTATCCATAAAAAGCCAATAATCACTGGTGAATTCCAGTGGGAGTTTCATTTTCATGTGTCAAAAACAGAATAACTGCACACTAGTTGATATGCTTTGACACAGCTGAAAGCAAGTCATTTATTTTAAACAGAAGACAGTGCAGACTGCTATGTGTACCAAGCCATACTGCACAGCGAACTGAAGCTCAAGGAACAAAACAATTTGGGACAAGTTTCTCTTAAAGATCATACCACTTGTGTGAGATATCTTTGCGGGGGAATTACTTTCTGAACATCTTGCCCATACATCCACAAGATCCTGTCCTGAACCATTGAGTTCAGCACACATCCTAAAGCAGTGTCTCCATAAGATCCATTGTTTCACCTTCTAGGCCTAGGTTTATGAAATAACCTTTTCCTTTCAGGCTTTCTGACAGAAGTTTTGTATGAATTTCCCATGTGTACCATGTTACTATATGCCATGCCTGTCTCACCATCCTTTAGTTCATCACTCTCACGGCGCTGAGTGAAATCAAGAAACTCAGAATTATGCATTTCATTTTATTCATGTTGATCTGCATTATGCATTTTTCTCCAGCCTCATGTTACTCCTGCCATTTATATCCAGTACTCTCCTTAACAATCATTTCTTTAACTCTGTTCTTTGCTTAGGCTGAGAGGTTTTACACCCATACTAAGTCACAGGTTAAAATTGTAGTTACTCAGTTAAGCTGCGTCCCCCCAGACACAGTACCATATACACACTTCAGCCGTTGACAAGTATGACACAGCACATATTCAGAACATAATCACATGTAATGCAGATATTCCATCATGTAAATGCTCCTATATATCCACATGTGTCTGATTTTAGCTGTGAGACAGTAAACATGCTGATGGTGAATGATTTGGATACTTCATCATAGAATGCCTTTATACATATTTATGAGTGTGTATATAGACACGTGTTTTTAAAATAATTTTAAATGTGAAATGTTTGAACACATTTCTCATTACAAGATTGAGTATGTGAGTTTGTATATGAAACCATAGAATTACAAGCCATAAAAAACTGTCAGTTTTTAAAACATTTAAGCACATGCTATTGTAATGTTTACTGTTACTTTTAGCTTTGTTTCACCCTTTGTTCTACAAAATTTTACATTTTAAAAATGCACATTAGATATTCTATTATAAGCAGCGTAGAATAGAATAAGGAAGAGTGGTCACCACAGTGACCCCTGCGCTTTGACCATTATCAATCTTTTGTGCAGCCCTTTTGCTCATTCAGCATTCCCACGCCTTGAACAAAGTGCAGTATCTTACTGACAGATTATAAGTAACATTATGTCTCAGTAACTTCTGATTTATTAATTTATTGGTACTCCATGACAGTGGCCCAGAAAGGGGCTGGAACATGTAGGCGGTAGCTTCTGAGTGTCATCCCCAGTAAAATGTATTTGTTGGTTTGATTACTATAGAGTTACTTGTAATCACCATTTACGGATTACCCTCTTAAGAAACTTTCGTGCATAATGAGCCACATTTGTTGCTTTTTCATCCTCTCCCAGAAACATCCTCATTGTATGTATTATGATTATTTACAATGTTAAAGTTGGTCTGACTCTCTTTCTTTCTATATGAGCAAGAAGCAGAAATTTAAAGATGGTGTGCTTCTGAAAATGTTTGTGCTTATAAAAGGTGAATTTACTGTGTGATAAAAGTAAGTACATAATGCAGATTTTCCTGTTATATATTGTTTAGGTGAGGGACTGACTAAAGGTGGGCAAATGTGTGTGAAAATCGGTATAAGAAAGCCTAGTAAAATTTCATTGATGCAAGGGTAGTACTGAAGTGGATTTCAGAGAATAATTTTATGGGCTGACAGTTAGCAGCTAAAATAACATGACTTTTGACAGTCTGGTAATGTCAACAGATATGGTACACTGCAGGAGAGAATAGTGGCATTCAGGATGAACGATGGCTGCATCACTACATGCTGGGGAAAGTGGCAGAGAAAAGAGACCATGATCCAAGTGCTTTCCTTGGCCATTTCACAAAGGTAAAAGCTCTGTGTGATATTATCTCCTGTATGGAATTTAATTGTTCTGGGGCACAGAATATTACAGCAAAAGTCTGTTGCTGCAAGGCTTACCCCAGAAGTAATCCTGCTGATGTTTTGTGACAAATGTATTATGGTATGCTTTCTAACACTTTTTTTTTTGTAGTATTTGTGCATAAAATATGTGAATGCTACTTCTATACAGTGTAATTTTACATGTTGGATTGAAGTTGCATGTTATGGGAAACAGTTTGCAAATGGAGAGGACATTTTAATAGAAGTTTGGCGCAAGGTGGTATAGACAAGCACGTCGAGGTGATGCCAGTGCTGTCCACTGCCTTCGCCATCATTGATAATGAACGACAGACAGGCTCAGGGAGTACTTTGAATGCTGTTAACATAATGCACAAGTAGTTTGTGTTGTGCTCTTCATTCTATATTCAGTCTGTACACCACAATGAAACAGTAATCACAATCCAAAATACATATGGTTTGCTTGCTGCCTGTCAGTGGCTCCTGTATGTATATCTCCATGTGATGGTAGAATTTACAAGTACATCGTAGATGCTTTCAAGTGTATGTGCACCATTGTCTGTGTTGCCACATTTTTGTCCAAAAAAAACAGTTTCCATGGACTTGTTTAGCATCCCTGTGTATGGATAGGTCTTGCATAAGACAGTGCTTTTTTATGACATTATCGTCATGATAGTTCACAGGTCACAGCTGTGATTTTCCATAACTTTATGCACTGACTACTCACAATTTTTCCTCCACCATTAACCCACCCTTGTTCCATTCCACTCACTAGAATAAGAAAGGGCAAATGCCAGGATTGAACAGATAAGTGTCAACCTTGAGGCAGAAGTACCTAATGAAAGGTGAGAGTCAGTATTGCTAAATTATGTATGGTGTTGCAACTTACCATAATCATGTCATTGTCAAACTTGGACATAATCACTCACGTGAGTGTCAAGCTTGGACCTAATTCTTCAACCCTGAAGGTCAAGACAGCCTTTTGTCTCCAAAACATCAGTGCTCTGCATGAATACATGATATCACATCACGCAAGACTGTAATCTGAATGTTCATAATTAATGCTGGTTTTGAAGTGAAGAGGAGCACTCCGTGACATAATGGTTTATTTCTAAGAGATGTCACCCTCAGACCGCCATGTCTGTTAACAGATAATGAATTGAAATTCATATTTTATGTACAGTGCTAGTCCAACTTCTCCAGTGTGGATGGCAAATTTTGTAAATATGTTTATGTAAAAGATGCCAGTATTGGAGTTATTGTAAAACTCATTCATCTGAAATGAAGCCTTCCATGTTGACTGACAGGCATAGTGATTAGAAGCTTTCTTCTTCATAAAATTTGTGTAATTGAACCTGAAGTTTTCCAAACTGTCATAAAGCTTGTGAACAGTTGTAGTTTCAAGTGGAATAACAGTGTTCTTGTTTATTTCAGTTACATTTCTTTAACTCAGATTTTGGGTACATGTTCTCCATATAGGATACAGACTGACTCATTTAAGTTCATAGACTCTTTCTGCTTTCCTTAACACTGAGGAGTTTCTTGTAGACTGGATATAGTTTTCAATAGAAGGCTCAGATTTTAATCTGGACTTGTGATTGCTGAAAGTAATGTGAAATGTTCTTATGAGGATTATTTAACCTTCATTGGCCGAATGACAGTTGTGTCCCATTAATTGTAACTCTCCACAGATGAAAGGGAGAACACTGTCCCCCGCATGTGCAGGTTTGGGATTTTAAGAACGAAAATAACTCCTGCTGTCAGCAGCTACATTGAGTTTTAAAGGCTGGATGATAGATGTTAATTTCTGCTGTCCATGATATTTATTGCAGGCTTCTGAACATCTTCATCAGACTCGAGCTAGCTATGTCCGTAAGATAAGTTACAGTAATCCACAGAACTTGGCAGTTGAGGCCTTAGAAGTTTACTATAGAATCCATGCCTGCATACTGAAATATTTGGAGCAGAATGAAGGCAGGAAGCTTGAAGATGATGTGAAGACACTTTTTGAAAAACTGCTGAAGGATGCGGCTGAGGGACCATTCATGGCTTCGAGTTCCAGAGAAACTGATGGGTAATTGAATGTCCATGCCATGTAAATAGAGAAACTTTGTCTTTGTTGGTATATCGGGTGTGGTATGTATGTGATAATTATGTGGTTAATAGTATTCTGGTGTCGTAGAGTATCTGAAGTGATAGTAAAGCCTCCGAAGAACTTTCCTTTTTGGGTATTGAAATACTTTGCAATTACAGGTAACTCTCATTTTACGTGCTTTCATTTTGCACGATTTCACTTTAATGCGACTCAAAAATTTACATCACTTTTTGAATTTACGCAATAATTTTCACTTTAACACGGTTTGACATAGACAATCCGTGGTCACAGTTATATTCTGTAGGAAGCTAGCAGGATGTGACGTCACTGGCATGTCATCAGTCACATGTATGGAGTGTTTACGTTGGTGGTATGAGCAGTGTCTCATTTAGTTTGCTCTTCAACAGCACTGGCTTTTGTTACCAATATGAGTGAGAAACGTAAATCTGCATCACCTAGAGCAATCCAAATAAAAAAATTGGTGAAAGATAATTGGTACTGAAGAAAATTACATGTAATAAACTGACATGAAAAAGGTGAACGAATTGTTGATATATGCCATAATGTTAGACTGGCTCATAGTAGCGTACATATAATTTGTGATAATGCTGGTAGAATTAAAGGAAGTACCAAGTCAGGAACTAAAGTGTTTGTTTGTGTAGCAAGACTACCACACCCCTATTCGACTGAATCGTACCAAAAACTGTGGATGTGAGTCTCTTACAACTTTATTGCATTAGAAATAAATAAATATATTGTATAGAAAGGGATGTATACAGTGTAGAAATGAGTATATACAGTATATACAGTGTGTGCATACTGTACACGTATGTATCTCAACTAGTGGAATAGTCATACAGTATATAGGATGAGGTTGTCAGTCCTCAAACTCTCAGGAATTACAGCGTTTTAAATAGGAATTTTGGGTTCGATGGGCATGATGTCTTGCAGGAACATAACCCTGGTGTAAAATGAGAGTTACATATACTTTTACAGTTTCCAGTAGATAGTAGGAGAAGGGACAGATGTGTTACTGAACTAACTAACTAACTCCATGGAGCAGAGGCCTTCTTGAGAAGCTAACAGTTTCTCAGCTAGTCAAGAAATTCCCCGCATTTTATGGAACCCGACAGTTCATTCCTGCATTCACAAGAGCCCGCCACCTGTCCCTATCCTGAGCCAGCTCAATCCAGTTCATGTCCTCCCATCCCACTTCCCGAATATCCATCTTAATATTATCCTCCCATCTACGCCTGGGTCTCCCAAGTGGTCACCTTCCCTCGGGTCTCCCCACCAAAATCCGGTATGCACCTCTCTCCTCCCCCATACGTGCCACATGCCCCGCCCATCTCAGTCTTCTCGATTTGATTACCCGAATAATATTTGGTGATGAGTACAGGTCATTAAGTTCCTCGTTATGTAGTCTTCTCCAATCCCCTGTCGCCTCATCCCTCTTAGGCCCAAATATCCTCCTCAGCACCCTATTCTTGAACACCCTCAGTCTTTATTCCTCCCTCAGTGTGAGAGACCAAGTTTCGTATCCATACAGAACAACAGGTAAAATTATAGTTCTGTATACCCTAATCTTTGTGTTTTTGGATAGCAACCTGGAAGACAAAAGATTCTGCACCGAATGATAGCAAGCATTCCCCGACTTCAATCTGCTCTTAATTTCTTCATGAATGGAGTTTTGATTCGTTAGGGTTGCTCCCAAATATTTGAATTCTTCCACCCTTTCAAAGGATTTATTATCTGTATTTATGTTGTGATTGTGTCGTGCATTCTGATTTCGAGACATGACCATGTACTTAGTTTTCTCAGCATTTACTTCTAGACCAATCTCCTTACTAGCAATAATTAAATCTTCAGCATTTTTCTTTATGCTATGTACGCTTCCGCCCAATATATTAACATCATCAGCATAAACCAGAAGCTGATGTGTAGCATTCAATTTCAAGCCCTCCTGGTTTGCCTGAACCCTCCTAATGGCATATTCTAAAGCAAAGTTGAAAAGCAATGGCGACAGAGCATCTCCTTGTTTCAAGCCATTCTTAATAGGGAACGTGTCAGACAGATGTTTGCCTACCCGAACTCTGCTATACGTTTCACTTAGGCACATTTTTATTAACCTTACTAGTTTCATGGGGATACCGAACTCAATGAGAATATTATACAAGACCTCCCTCCTAACTGAATCATAGGCTTTCTTGAAGTCTATAAATAGCTGATGCACTGCCTCATTGTATTCCCATTTTTTCTCAAGTATTTGACGAATGCTGAATATATGATCAGTAGTTGACCTGTTACGTCGAAATCCACACTGATGATCCCCAATAATTTCCTCTGCATATGGAGTTAACTTTGACAAAAGGATGTTGGATAGAATTTTGTACGTAGTCGACAAAAGTGATATGCCTCGATAGTTACTGCAATCTGTCTCATCACCCTTCTTATAAATAGGCACAATGACCGACTCCTTCCATTCCTCAGGCAATTCCTCCTTATTCCAAATAGAAATAATAAGGTTATGGATTTCAGGCCGAATAATCCTACCCCCTGCTTTAATCAATTCTGCTGCCCTGATCAATACCTGGTGATTTGTGACTTTTTAGCTTTTCAATAGCCATCTCAACCTCAAAGGCACTGGGCTCAGGCACTAGTGGCTCTGCTGTGTGTACTTCAATCTGCCTAACATCATTAACCCCGTGTATATTCAACAGCTGGGAGAAATGATTCCTCCACCTAGCCAAAATACTGTGGGAGTCTGCAACCAGGTCACCCTTCTCATCCTTTACTACATTAATTCTAGGCTGGTACCCCCTCTTAAACTCATTGATAACCCTATACAAGTCTCTTATATTCTTGTTCTTACTGTTTGTTTCAATTTCATTAAGTTTAGCTTTCAGATATTCCTTCTTTCTGTGCCTGAAATGTCTACTAGCTTCACGTCTTACGTTGTGCAGATTGTCTCCATTATTTTGGTTTGGATTCTGTAACCACTGAATTTTAGCCTGCTTCCTTTTATCTAAAAATTCTGCACATTCTGCATCAAACCATGGTTTATGCTGCTTCCGTTCGTGTAGACCTAGACTCTCTTGAGCCGAGATTTTGATATTCTCTTTAATGTTTTCCCAAGCCCTATTCATGTCCTCACTAACATTTAAGTTTTCCAGAGCTGCAAACCTGTTTGAGATCTTAAGCTGATACTGTTTCCTAGCCTCTAGTTCACTTAGCTTCTTGAGATTAAATCTCTCTACATCAAACTTCTGTGCTGCTTGTTTACTTACTGCCAGTCTTTCCCTAACTTTCGCAACCACCAGATAGTGATCAGTATCACAGTCAGCTCCCCTGAAAGATCGCACATCGAGTATACTGGAATGCCGTCTCCTATCTATCAATATATGATCGATGTGATTGTGAGTCTTCCCATCAGGAGAGGTCCAGGTGTATTTATGAATGTTTCGGTGCGGAAACATAGTGCTCTTAACAACTAGATCCTTTGATGTGGCAAAGTTTACTACTCTAACACCATTATCGTTGCTATCCTGATGTAAACTCTCATTCCCAATAGTCGGTTTGAAGATATCCTCTCTCCCCACTTTTGCATTAAAATCTCCTAACAGAATTTTCATATGGTACTTAGGAAAATGATCAAAAACCCCTTCTAATTCCTCATAGCTGTCCTTTGAATCATCACCCTTCTCTTCTGTTGGTGCATGCGCATTCAGAACAATGATATTACACCAGCGGCCCCTCAGCACTATGTATGACATCCTAGCACTAACAAACTCCACTCTCTTGATTGCTGATACCATTCTCTGGTGCACAAAAAAACCTGTTCCCAATTGATGATTTTCCTGCCCTTTGCCATTGAAAAAAGTATACTCCCCGGCTCTTACAGTCCCTTCTTTGTCCCACCTAACCTCCTGTACACCCACTAAATCTAACTTATACTTAGCTAATTCCCTGACCACTGTCATAAGTGACCCTGACCTATACATGCTCCTCACATTCCATGTTCCAAAACTCATATCCTTTTTCCGTAGCTGGGGTCGTACCAAAGAATCGGTCCAGGTCCGAGGCTTTGTAGGCTGTTTCGTAACATCATAATTTTTTATGGTGAGGAGTTGTTAGCACCTCGCCCAACCCCCAAGCTGGAGGACCACCCCTTGTCGGCTATCCGCGACTGCTTATTCAATGTATTCGCAGCTACCCTCCATACCTGGAGGCCGTTCCTCCATCCGCAACCTGAGGACGCGCCATGCCGTGGTGACAGGGACCCACTTAACATGGGATGTGTTACTGAAATTGCTTAAAATAATGCGTGACTCTTCTTTATTACCATAAAGTAACTGAGTTCCATGCTACTCTTTGCTGTGGTTACACTTAACTGTTCTTTACAGCTTGAGAGTAACCTGGTACCATTCGCAATAAGCTGTCTACTGTTTGTGTTCAAAGTGTGGGATTTGAGGTTTCTGTAACTGTTCACCATATTGTATACACAGTCACATTGTCATTTGGAAAACTTTCCCTGCATTTTGGAGGAACCTCCACCCCCCCCCCCCCCCCCCCCCCCCCCCTCACGGGGGTTGGGGGGGGGTGGGCTGGGCTAATTTTGTATCCTGTCCAGCAAAATTTGTGATTTCCTGTGGGATCATCAGATGGATACTTGAAGTGTACAGGTCTTATCATAGAAAAAGAAATTTCTTATACTCGGATGATTTCTCTTGCACTACTGAGACTGTGCACATGCCTTTATTGTCATCCTCCTGTATTTTATATAGCATAGTGCTTTACTGAGAAAGGATTTTGCTGTATCCCATAATTTCTAGGTTCTGTTTGATCATTTTGGAGAGCTTCTCTTAGTACCATATTGTCTGTCGATCTGTGAACAAGTAACAGCACCCAAAGTGCATGACAGTTTGTGTTAGACTTTGTATGGTAAACTTATACCAAACTTTGTTAAACCATTTTCATTGTGGTTTAATTTGGTTCATCTTAAGAGCCACTCTTCTTAAGGTTATGAATTAACTTTTATGTGTATCTTTTGAGTGACATTTACCTTAATTCCATTCAAGGCTGACATAAAATACCCTTTATTGGCAT
The DNA here is from genome assembly GCA_013340265.1 of Coptotermes formosanus. Taxonomy (NCBI): domain Eukaryota; kingdom Metazoa; phylum Arthropoda; class Insecta; order Blattodea; family Rhinotermitidae; genus Coptotermes; species Coptotermes formosanus. The sequence goes on along the minus strand of BLKM01008356.1, from coordinate 4,241,457 downwards.
TTTTGCAGCAGTGTATGTTTGGTTTGGCTGGCTGAGCATTGCAGTGTCCCAACACAAAAATCCTGTATTTCAGAGAGCTTGTAGTAGCTACAGCATCGCAGTTGGTCCAGTGATCTAAACCAACTACCATTATAGTTGCATGGTTTGAGTGTTTATTAACATCAACCCTGGGTGTTTGTACTAGCAAAGGAATTAACACCATAAAATTTGACAGTGTAGTTTCTCTCAAATGCTTTTTTATTAGAATGTTTTGGCAGGAATAGTTTGTAAGTACCTACTTTTTTATTTTATTGCTGCTTAAGTAAAACCAGTAAGTTCAAATCCAGCTGCCAGTCCCTGGGATTTAAATCTCCTATTTCCACGTGAGGGGCACGCAGTGGCGCAGTTGGTTGAGGCATTGTGCTACAAACCGGCAGGTCGTGAGTTCGATTCCTGATGGTGTCATTGGAATTTTTCCTTGACATAATCCTTTCGGTCACACTATGGCCCTGGGGTCGACTCAGCCTCTTTACGGAAATGAGTACCAGCAATATTTCCTGGGGATAAAGGCGGCCGGTGTGTAGGGCTGACAACCATCTGACCTTAAAGTGCCGACTGTCTATAAATCTGGGAGCCTCAACCTCCTGGAACCCTGAGGGCTTGTCCAGGCCTGTAATGGGATTGCTTTACCGTTATTTCCATGTGAGCTTAAAGGATTAATTGAACTTTTGCTTCAGTCATTTGACACATTTTGCTGCAATTTGATGAGGTTCATTTTATCTAAAGGCATAAGCAACTTTCAGAGCATGCAATAAAAAATGTTAATCACGGCTGTAGGTAACTGTACTACATACGTCTTCCATAATTTTGCATGAAGTTCATCAATTTTCAGTAAAACTCTCTCAGGCTACCAGCCATGTCAGATTGTTAAACAGCGAGTGAACAAACATTTCAAGTACCATCATTATCCTTGTCATTGGTTCAGTGATGGCAAGGGTGATGATGGTTCTCAAAACACTGTTTTGATTCGTTTTGAGAACCATTTAACCTCCTGACATGGTCCAGGAGAGTTTTATTGCATTCAGTCACCACAGGAGCTTCAGATTATATATTTACTGATTTTGGTATTGATTTTGATGTCACTAATAAAATAGCAAGATCTGTTAAGTTTGTGCTATTGGAAGTGTTGTCCAAGCTCCCGTGTGTGCCTTGCCATCCAGCTGAAGGTCACTTCATATACAACACATTGAATAGACCTAGACTGTAGACAGGCATCATGAGTAAATGGAACATAGCCTTTGAATACCATCAGTAAGTGTTAGTTTGTTCATGTTGTATTTGAAGTCACTTTGTTGAGAATTTTCAAACATCAGTACAGTGAAAAGTGGTTTCCATTTTTTAAATACACCTGCTTTTGATAGTATATTTTGGAAATTTTGGGGGCAGAGATGCATGCATATTTTGCAGATATTTATTGTACAAAATCTGTTTTCTAGTGATCTTTTTCCATGTACCCACTGTTTTCATACCTTTTTAATTCAAAGGTATGATGAGAATAACCAAAATCAGAAGGTAAGCAGATAGCAAAAGATAAGATGCTGTGTAGTCTGGCACATAGGTAGGTATTAAACTAGTTGTACATGGTGTTACATACACAAAGACCATGCTCTCACCATTCACTGTTGTAGAAACTTCAAATATCCTATGTGTAGCAACGTAGTATTTCACAACTACAATAAAAGCTGCAATAATGGGCACTGTATGATCTGGCAAGCTCTGTTAACTGTAAATGGACTAAGAGACCCATTACCTTTCACTGGTCCATCAAGCAGCACGCACTCAGCACCACTTCTGAGAGTGTGGCCATTACTTTCTGGTGTGTTGTTGGTTTTGTAGGTTGTATATACACCATGTTGCATAATTAGTGATGCATAGGGATACAGAATATGGCAGGGAAGACAGTAGAGGATGTCAAGTGACAAATTAAATGTTTAGGTCTGTCCATGATGTGTCTAGGTAAACTAAGACATGCATTAGGTATAGTTTTCTAATATCTGAAAAATAATGATGCCTGGCAGTACCCTGGTCACAGAGCTGCCAGATATTGCAACTTCTACTATGTTGTTTCAGTTTACGCACATATGAGAAGGTGCTATTCCTGACATTGAGTAATCCGAGGTAATATGTTATTCTCAAATTTCTTATTTTTAATGGAATTCAGAATAAATTCTTTTAAAAACTGCTGTAGAACTTGAGGTGTTTTTTATATTAGACTGACAGTTTTCTTTAGTTCAGTATGTGTGATTTGTTTATGGTTAACTGAATTCATTTTGAACTCTTACAGCATCTTCCTAATTTTCTTGTATTTTGTATTTGTACATTTCAGGAAAGTTGAGAGTGATGATGAGCACAAGAAGAGGCGACCACACGAGTCCTCAGGTGGTGTGTTTGAAGGTGTCCCACTTACAAAGAAAGCACGCCTGGATTTGCCCTTGGTTAGATCATTATAAAGTATGAACTCCTAAGTATACTGTTAGGTTGACAGCTGTGACTGGCCATTTAAGAACGCTCATGGTGATGGCTTCAACCTCTTTCAGCACAGTAGTGTCTGGGAATCAGAGTGACAAGACAAAGAGTTGTATCATCTTAGTTATTATATAGAAATGTAAAAGTGGATGTAGATAATACTGACTGTCGAAATTGGTTTCTGGATTGCCTGTTGTATCTTGTCTTGCAGCAAGTAAATATTTCTTGAATATTTTCGTATGCAGTACTGCGTGTGTATCCGAGGTAGACATTTATAAGTGGCACACTCATCATACTGTAATTAAATGTAATTCACGTGAAAGTTAAAATTGACAATGGGAAATTTTCTAACAGGACTGATTATATTCCATGCCCTTACAGAGATTATATTTCGATTAGATTTCAGTTACGCATTTAGGCCTTCACTTTGTACTTACCCCCTTCTAGTGCCGAGGTTGAGTATGGGTAGAGCTATACCTCAGCTTCCCCTGAGAGCCTGCTTGGCTTGCTGTGGGATGACTTTTCATTTCTGTTTACACCTTGTACTTGTAATTGACTGTTGGTTAATGTACTCTGCTTGGTTACACTGCCACAGTGAGTGTGATAGCATTTCAGAATTTAATTCTGTGAATCTTTTAAAGCCCAGTGTTATGTACCATGTGCTGTAACATCCTGAAACACTGCATTTTGCCCTCGTGGTGCATTTACATGTTTTGTATGATTCACACAAACAGCATATATTTCCCTGAACAGCAGTCGGTAGATGATAAGTATAATAGAGACACATTGTGTTTTCTGTGAGGAAGGAACAGAATTTGTAAATGGTAATTACGTGAGGTTCCACCTTCAGAGTGTTTATAACAATGGTTAATTATGTTTGTATGGCTGGTAAACCTTTGACTGCAATAGTTGTATCCAGTATTAGAGGTCTCTTTCATGCATGACATTCCATATATTAGTTCTTGCCGAAGTGGACATATTTGTTTTTGGAAACAAGCTTCTCAAATGTAGGTGTATAGAAATTTGGGTAAAATTGGTAACAACACCCGATAACATATGGGAAATGATGGAACTTATAATTTTTTCTTGTTACGTAGGATGTATGTGTGATGGAAGATGTTATTGATGTGATGGAAGATCTCATAACTAAAGTCACTGAAATGGAAAGCAGGAGGAATCAGTCACCATGTACAGTTCCAACATCAGATAACGTAACAAATGTGAACCCACTCAAGAGCAAAAGTGGCAGTATGGAAATAATTGTTCTAGATGAGTCATTGCCTAAAGCTTTTGAATATCAAAATGAAATGAATGTGCAGGTTGATCCATTAAGTACAGACATTGAGAATGTTGTCATTAAGAAAGAGCCAGTGACAGAAATGGTTGTCTGTAAAGAAGTAATCCGCACTCTAGATGCTGAAGGCAATTTGGATGACATTGATTTAGCAATGGAAGTTGTTGAAGAAATTGTTGTTGAAGAAGTAATAGTTGATGATGAACTGGACCAGATAAGTGATGGTGAGCATAAAGCAAATGAATGTGAAGAACAAATTACTGAGTTCCAACCACTGCAAGCTTCTGCCAGTGTTATGGATGCTGAAACAGTGAAGGTTCAGCCAGATGCCAATAAGTGTCCACAGTTAATTGATGCTAAAGCGGAAGCTAGTGGAGATAATGGGAATGGTGAGGATGGTGATGATGAATGTGAAGATGATGATGATGAATATGATGGTGATGACGATGATGATGATGAAGAAGAGGGGAGAGATGTTAAAAAAAATGAGCTACCTGGAGGGAATGGTGTGACATCAGAGAGCAAACCACCAGCATTAACTGAACAGCAACCAGACGCAGAGGATCTGGAAAATGTGATACCTGAAGCTTCTATAAATCGACGCAGTTCTCAGGAGAGCACCACAACCACTACCACCACTACAACTACAGAAACATCAACAGCAAACTCTTCTTCCAGCAGCAGTGATTCTGAAGGTGATTCATCATCTAGCAATGAGGACTCCAGCAATTCTTCATCAAATAGTGATTCTGACAATGCTAGTGAGTCCAACTCAGAGGAGGCAGAACAGACAACTGCAACACCAGTAGGTGTTGCATCATCTGCACTCGCAGACAAGAAGATGAGCCAGGTACCAGTAACTGCCAAGCGTGAAGGTGCGAAGAAGGGAGACCATGTTGGAGATGATGAGCAAGGGCCTAAACATGGTATGTATGTTATATGATGAAACTGAATTTCACAAAAATTAACACTAGCGAAAGCTATCACTACTGCAAATATAGGTTTTTTGTATGCTGACGTACTTGTTTATTTCAGTTCTGTGTGTGTGTGCATGCGCGCGCGCGTGCGTGCGTGCGTGCGTGCGTGTGCATGCACGCATGCCTAGGTTTTGTGGTTTTGTAAATTACATGTCCTATTAAGTGCAAAGCTATTATGATGACTATAAATGAGTGAATAAATTCATGGAATCAGTATACACTTACATGAAACTTATTTGTAAAAGTCATAGACATCTTCTGTAGCTCATGTGTGAAACGTGTAGAAGGTTAGACGAAGAACAACATGCCACGAGACTGATTCTGACAATAAACATGAACACGAAGCAAGCCTGTGAAAATCCCCCCCGCCCAGAAAAAAAAGCCTGCAGTATAAAAATAATGAGGTTAAAATTTGTAAACAGAACCTCAATGATATTGTTGGAAAAAGTGGTTATTGTGTTATTCTGCCTTCAAGTTTTGAACCTCAAGAGTGGCAGACTGTGTCTGTCATTAAGCAAGCAGGTTATGCATCTTGGCAAAATTCCCACACAGCACTGAGTCACTAAAGTAATAATGTGGCTAAAAGAAATAGTCCTGTTCGAACATGTACCACAGTCAACTCATTTGGCTGTGTGTGTCTTTTTCTTGTTAGCAAAACTCAACTCTTTTTGTGACAGTGTGTCATATTGAATCTCTTAAAGACATTTGTGTCACTGTGACATCAGTACTGAATTTTCTCTCTGCAAGTGATTTTGAGCAATGTTACCAAACATGACAGAGATATTAATGCATATAGAAAGTCTGAAGTTCAGTACTTTCATGGTGATCACACTTACTAGAGGCTATTGAGTCTTCCCCCTGTTGCAGACTGAGTCCCCTTATTCAGTTGTCAGACCCTCAACTTACATTTTTTTCACTTTTGTTGTCAATTTATTGAAGTCTCATATTTCACTTTATGGTTTACTGTTGTAGATCATTATGAGCTCGTGCAACGCTGTCTGGTTGCTTTGGAAGAATGTGTTCTGCGGTTTCCTCAGCATTATAAATCCTTGTATCGACTGACACATTTTTACTTCCACTCCAAGTTTCATCGCAATATATCAAAGTGCCAAGACCTCCTTCTGGGTACCTACAAATGCCTGCCTATGGAGGGAAGGTCTGTCAGTGCACGCTTTCAAGGTCTCTTTGCTGACAGAAAGAGCAGTAACTTTTTTAATGTGAGTCAGAATTGAACACATTTTACAGTGTTTTCCACATTGTATTGTTTCCAGGAGAAATTTTATCAGTATTTAATGAACCCACAAATCTCATAATAACCCTTATTACTCTGGTCTTTCAGAGTGAAAATGTTTTGTGTTGTAATGGCTAGTGTTTTTAAATATTCGAACATGTTACAGTAAACCTTTGAGTATGAATGCTAGCATGTCTTTCTGCCAAATATGCTGGCTAAGTGTACTGCATACTTGGCGCACACAATCTCATTTGTTCTGATGCTAAGAATGTTGCTGTGTTTTGTGTCACTGGAAGTAGTTCAGTTTTGTCTCCACAATTTTAGGAACTGTCAGAAGGATTAACAAAGGCTAGTACAATAGTCATTCGGACTACAGGGGGGAGGGATGGTCCAGATAACCCAGGAATTTGCACCAGTGAGTGGAAGCCCCATGGTATAGGTCGCATACAAAAAATCATCACTCAGAGTTGAAGTATAACTGACAGCTGACATTCAGGAGCTCATATCCTTACTGCAGAGGAGGTAAACAAAGACTGGCTTCCTCTTCCGTCTTCCCATACCTTCCATCTCAGAGTGTAGATTCTCTCAGGCTTCCTGCAGGTGGTCCAGACCATTTACCAGGTCATGTGGTGGGGAAGACCAGTTTCTGTTTCATCTGAAATTGACTGGACCATAGGGGATCTGAACCACCAAGATCCAGAGCACTGAGGGATTACTGTACTTTGATTTTTCTGAAAACACTTTAGGGTCGTTTAAGAACATATGTGGACTGTAAATAGAACACACTATATGTCTGGTAAATTTAAGGCCAACCAAGTGCACAATTTTCAATTAGCTTATTTTATTTTATTTCTCCTCCGATGTGTTTCGGTGAGCTGTCATTTTCAAGGAGGAATACATCAATTTTATTATATAAAACTCGTAAGATGTGCTAGTCATGCAACTCGTAAAACCTGATAGTGTTAAAATCCTTCTTATAATGTTAGAGTGCTCTAAAATCTTGCAGTATTTTTTTGTATGTGATTTTTTGTTGATGCTATGGCCTTGGCTGGTAATTGTGGCTGTTTTTTGGATGGAATCAGATCCACTGGCCACACATGTGTCATGTTTAGTGTCAGGCAGCAGACAGTCTGCTATCTGACACCGAACACAAAAAATCATGTGCTGATTGTCTTGAAATCTGGGAGCCTCATCCTCCTGGTATCCTCAGTGTCTGTCCGGGCCTGTACAGGGGTGGTTTTACCTTACTTAAAAACTTTTATAAGATTTGCAGTTTTTGCCTTTCCATTCTGTCTGACATATTTTAGAAGTGTTGACTTGTTGACAACTTTTTCAGTCACACATTTCAGCACTTAAAGTTACAGAAATGCATCTGTGAGTTTCATCATGCCTGTGCCTGTTTCTCCAGCCCTTCGTCCACCTGTCTCCATATAACAACTCAAGAACCACTGAACAGATTTTCATGACATATTGCAGAGTTTTACTTAAATATGTTGACATATTTTAATCCTGATCAGAATCAGGCAGCAAGAACATACACTTTGTGTGAAGACCTACAAGTGCTTCTGCATGAATATTGTAACTTACTAGATATTTCTTGGAACAGAAGCTGTGGTGAGAAATGGAACACAGTACACCATTCCAGTATACTTTTCTCATAAGTCATATATTTTTTTAGATAATTGCACAAAAGTAGCAAATGTGCCAGGTCTGTTATGCTCTTTGTACAGTCACTCGCTTATTTGGCTGTCATTAATGATTTTTTTGGAATGGTATGTTGCATAATTGAAATAAATGCTGTGTAAGCAGTTTTATAAGTGTGTTCTTATTGTTTAGGCCTCAGTAATTATTGTTCAATCATATGAATAATTTTCCCATAAGTCTGTGTACATTATTTGGCTATTAGTTTAACATGAATAATATCACATAAAGTGTTCTGTATGTGGAACAGGGAGTGTGGCGTATACCGGTGTCTGAGATTGACCGTCCAGGAAGTTTTGCCTCCCATATGAGCCGCTGTGTTCTACTGCTGATGGAAGTGTTGCGGGAAGTACGAGATCACAGGATGTTACTGGAGCTCTGTCTGCAGCTTAGGCGAACTCCTGAAGCTGACAAGTTAGTTTATCAGGGTTCTAACAGTTATGTATGTTGGCAGTTTTTAGTGTATTTTACATCACTTCTCATGCAAAATTATGTGTTTGTGTGTTCTGACATATGCAAATTGCATGTCTGTCATTTTTAATCAATACATTTATGAGCTAGAATTTTCATTGAGCTTCCAAGATGAACACTTTAAATTGAATAGGACGTCATTTTGGCCTTGTAGACAGTTCCAGTGTCAGTGGCAGCGTGCGCCCAATTTTTTGGTGCTGCACATCTGTGAGAAAATGTAAAATAAAATGTCCAAATTTTAGTAAATTTTAGTATAGTCAAATGCAAGTATCATGAATTCCTGAATCATTAAAACCACCCCTACTGCTACTATTTTAATGACCTGTAAATGTTAACATGCAGTTTCCTCAAAATTTCAGGTTTGAAGGTATTGGGGGGGGGGGTGGTTTAGGGGGCACATGAGGATCTCTATCTCTGTCTAGGTTGATATATAGGTACCAGTGTCTTTTCTGGCAAACTTGCTGCCCTCATTTTCAGGATAGTCCTGAGTACAAGAAAGGTACTTATTCTTCTCATACCACCCTGAAGATGGAGGCAGCAAACGTTTCTGAAGTTTTGGTATCTGAATTCCAGTCTGCACAGTGTCATATCCCAGAACATGGAAAACTCAAAATTTTATTACAGCATATTTTTAAATACTAAGATCATAAGGAATAAGGAAGGGCAGCAAAGCCCTTCCTGTAAGTGAATGAAAATATGCATGGTGATTAAGTAACAAGACTGCATGCACAACTTCTGACCTTCACTGTCACTTATGTAAGTAAATACATACTAGTTACTGCTGAAGCTCCACCCAGTCATGTGCCAGACCGCACTGCATTATGTTGACACATGGTCCACTTAGAAGGCTTTATTTTTTTTTTTTGGTAAAATTTTCTTAGACCTTTGCTGAGTGTACCTGATAAGCACTGATCAAAAGTGAACATCATATTTCTAGTGAAACTGAAGAAAACTGCCACCAAAACCTTCACTTTTTTAACTGAGGCCAGTGGAGAATATTCCCTGTCAAGAGCTCATGTGTTTGAGTTACACAAGAAATTTTCAGAAGTAAGAGAACATGCCAAAGATGACAGTTGACCTAGCTGTATGGAAACAGTGAAAACTGATAAAAACATTGAAAAGTGAAAAAACTCGTGTAAGAACAGATCATTATTTATGCATCAGAATGGTTGCAAGAGAGTTGGAACATGGACAAAGAAATGGTGAGACAAATTTTAACAATGAATTGCAACATGAAAAAAGTGTGTGTGCAAAAAATGGTCCCACAGAACTTGGGTGAAGATTATAAGTTGGCAAGAAAGCAGGTTTGTTCTGCAGTTTTGGAGAGAACTGGAGGAGATGCAGAGTTTTTTAACACTGTGCCCACTGGCTAAAAAGCATGGCTTTATCAGAGTTACTTAAAGCATTGTGACAGAATGACTTCAAGGGACATTACAAGATGTGGAACGCTTGATGGAATGATATGTGGCTTCTAATGGAAATTACTTTGAAGGAATAAAATATTAATATAATTAAATATTAAATATAAATAAATATTAATTTAATATTAAAATATTAATATAAAATAAAATAATATAAAATATTAAAATAAAATATTAATATAATAATATATGATATATTAATATAATTAATAATGTACTATTTTGAAGCTGACCTCATTATTTGATAGGCTCACTTTATGTAATATTTTTTTTTAGCTACTTGGCATACAGGTTTAAAAGACACGCAATATATTCTTATATTCAGGACAGTAGGATTTTTTTTCCACTGAATGGTGTATGCTGTGCCAGCTAACCAAGTGTCATTGAAATCTAAAGAGTTTGATTAGCAGATTGCACTTTGGTTTGTTGATATGGCATGGAGTGACCCAGCTCAAAATTACATGAACCTTCTTTTGAACACATTGTGAGAATTACTGTTGTAGAAGCATCAAGCTCTGATAAATACATTCTGCCCCTTCCCAGCCTTCCCCACATTCTACTGTATTATTTTTATGACAACAAAATTCTTAATTCACATTTATAAATGTTAGTTTTTTTTATCAATCCTTGCAGAAAGTACCTTCGTGATTCTGAAAGAGAGCAGTTGTGTCGTCAAGCCTTGACACTAGCGCTGCAAGCACTACGGGCAAAACTTCGTGACGGACCCGTAACAAGTGGACTGGTAGTGGAGATATACCGAATATACCTACGTATCCAAAGACATATGCCACAGAAGGAATCCATTTTTGCATCTTTACTGTCTGAAGCATATATAAAACATACAAAGGTTTGTTCTGTAAGAAGCCATATGCAGTAAAATGTCATTAATTCAAATTGATCAGGGATTAAAATGGGGCCTTTGAATATGTTATTTCAAATTATATTTTTTTGGTGCACACAATGTGGTTGGTTGAAGTCCTGATGTTATGTTGTGAGCTGTGATTGACTAAGAGATGTCCTACTGATATGTAGTTTTTAGAAGTGTACTGTGTTATTTAATGCAACTTAAATTAGAATGCAAGTGAGCAAACAATCGTTTTTTTTTTAGAGATCCCAAAGGGAAAGGACCATTTGTAAGGCCTAGGCATAGACGGGAGGGTAATATTAAACTGTGCCCTAAAGAAATATGGTGGCAAGGTGCAGACTGTGTTAATTTGACTCAGAATAAAGACCAGTGGTTTGGTGAACATGGCAATTAACATTGTGGTTTCGAAAAGGCAGAGAATTTCTTGAGCAACTGAGCAGCTGTTAGCTTCTGGAGAAGGAGTTTGCTGCATTGAGTTAGTCTGAAAAAGACCTATGGGACCAAAGTAGTATCGAAACTAAATATTATGCCTTTTAAGTTAGTGTTGTAATATAGGTGATAATACTGACTTTCCATTAAATTGGCAATATTTGCCAGTGTGAGAGTCAGAATATAAGAAACTGAAAAGAACCTGCTATTTTTCATTTTTGGCTGGTGTAACTATGAAGTCTCCCACTGTATGTACTGAGTATTACTTTATTAACCACCATTTTGGGGTAGAGGTTTTAAAGCCCATGGCTGCTGTGATGTTGGCATGGACACTTTAAATTATGGGTAACATGTTGTCATCAGGGATATGGTTTTCTAAATCTCCCAGCTGTACGGGACTGTCAACCATGCTGTAACCTGTAAAAATATTGAAAAATATTACCTTTGGCCACCTGAGCCAGACCGTTCTAATACTGCAGTATATTGCCAACAAAGGTGAATTGTTCTCAATTGGAGCCAAAAGAGGACATTGTAAGTTTCACGAAGAACATTATTCTAACTGCTTAATGAATGATTATGAAATAGGTGAACAAATTAGTATCTTGCTGTATTATGAAGGGAGATTGAAACATGTTACATTTATTTAAAATATAGTGCAGATGACAATGTGTGGCAAACGAAAAAGGTATCATTATATAAATAATTTTTTACCACTACAGAAATCCAAAATTCATATGACATTTCACAGCATGTGTTTCATCCACACACATGTACAAGCATTAATTGTTTTAGACAAGTTCTTATCAGTATTTCTGTGATATTTGCCAGGTGGAGGCAGTAGTGTTGGACCAGGCCATACGTTTCTGCCAGAAAGAGTTAATGGCCAGTCGAACTGGAGTTCATCCCCCTGTCACAACTGCAGTAGCTACTACTGTGAGCCAGGTGGACAATCATTTAAATAATTAATTCAGAGATACAGTACATAGCATGCTATTCACAGTTTGTTTTATGTTGCCTTAAATTTTAATCTAACATTTTGTGTAACTTCGATTGTCTGGAATACAAGAAAATATTATATGTATTTTTAATGCATGCGATACAGTAATGGAGCTTTTGTTGAAGACTACTTTTATGTCACCACATTCTTGAATTTTAGTTTGCACATTTTTGCTTGTGTAGTAACTGTTTGTTCTTTCCTTCAGCCTGTTGTCACCATGCTACCAACCACTACAGGGGCCAGTGCCAATATGACTACACATCAGCAACGAAAGACAATAACACCTGTTGTTAAACCAGCAGTTGCCTTGAATCCTTCATCCACACAACCACCACCTCGGTCTCGTGGTCGACCTCCTAGTGTATCCCATGTTAGTGGAACTGTCACTCCACTGAGTTCAAAATCTCATTCTTCAAGTTCTCGTTGTAATGTACAGAGCATGTCCCCTCAGCAGCTTGGATCCATAATACCTCCAAATTTGTCAACACCACCACTGTCGTACTATCCCTTTCACACACTTTTCTCAGATCCATCTCTCATTACTGCAGCTGTCCAGTCAAAACTGCCTGCCATGCTAGATCAACAAGTTGCAGCACTTAATTTTTTGAATCTACATTCTCATGTTGGTGGATATCAAGCAGAATTTCTCCGCCATTTTTCTACAAGTATAAGTGATATATCTACACCTATAATTCCAAACATTCCAACAAGTGAGTCACAGAAATCACCTGGACCAGTCAGATCTGGTAACAACAGTTTTGTAGGAAACAAAGGAATTTCAGGTCTTCCCAGTCAACAGTGTACACACAATACTTCCACTTCTCTTCCTACTAGTATATCTATAACTCCTCTGCCGCTATCTCAGTCGTCTGTTCCTTGCAATACTGGTACCCCAACATCATCATCAACAATATACAGCAACAGTATGGGCAGTAAGTCAGTACCTTCACTACAGCAGAAACTCCAAGCATCACAGGCATTTGCCAAGTCTGCTAGCAGTCGTTCCTCTATTTTAAATCCATCATCTTCAATGTCCAAGCCAAGTTCTCAGATGTCTACAGTACCTTTGGCAGGGAGTACTTCATTATATACTCCTCCAGATCAAGCGTTGTTCACTCCCCAACCACCAAAATCATCATCTAATACTAATTCATATATTTCCCTGCTGAAAAGCAATGAAGGAATGCGAACAGTGGGAATGTCCATCAGTCAGGTCACTGCCACGCCTGTAAACACTACAGCATCAACAAAATCAGCCTCAAAGCTTGTGAACTTTCGTAAACATTCCGTACCTTCGTTACAAGGAAATCAGATCCAAGATCAATCAAGTGACTCTAAAGATGTCACAAATGTAGCACCTTCTTTCAAAGACAGCCATAGTGATATTTCCAAAATTCAAGGAAGATCTGATGGTAGTCCAGTTACCAAAAATCATGATGTTCCCTCAAAGGCAGCAACTGCATTTGGGTCCTTTAGTCAAGGCAGTGGATGTAAATTACCAGCTGCTTCAGCTAGCAGTACTTTCATTTTGAGTGGTCAGACTCAAATGATTGCTGTGTCTAGGAGTCAGAGCAGCCTAGTTGGACAGGACAGCTCTGTTTATAAAGAAACTCAAGCTACTACAAAGAGCTTTGTTCAAAGGGGCCAAATTAGTGAATTACCTGTTACCAAAAATAAGAGTCCTGAAAGCAGTGTTTATAAAAGCCAGAGTGGCACTAAAGGTTCCAGAAGTCCTGCATCAATGAGGAACATTGGACATGAGATTACTCTCACACCCTCCTTGCCACAGTCTGCCACTACAACAGTTAGCAATCCTATGTTGAGCCATCTTCATCAGCAAAGCACTGAATTGAAAATAATCACAAAACCGAAATCAGCAACATTAGACTTACCTGTCACCATTCCTTCTTCAATAACTATCACTCCCAAGCAACAAGGCACTCCTGATGGTTGCAGTAAAAAGAAATATAAGGACTCTGTTTCAATAACAGAAATAGGCAGAAAAGTCCCAGCTGGAAGTCAAGTGGGAGCAAAGAGGGTGGGAGGACCCAGTGCAATTAGACAAGACAGAATAAAAGAAGAGAGAGAGGATGATAAACATGGAGTTGGTGATAATGTGGAAGTCATTACTCTGGAATAGACACTTCAGACAGAATGGTATGTGTATTTGTGTATGTATATGTCATATCATATAATGTAATGGTACTTTTGAGTGTGATTCACCATGATAATTTTAAATTATTCCACAGTCTGCACCAGTAATATCATCTCCCTTAATGTATGGAATAGCCTACAACTGTTTCCTTACATTATAAAAGTCAGACGTAGCCTTCAGGGTTGTGGTACCATACAGTCTTGTAGGAGACATTTTCCTCCAAAATGTCGGTATCTGCCTACAAGACTGCCTGATATCAGTGTGCTTGATCATGAAGATTCTAGATGGCCCTTCAGAATATCAGTAACTGTATACCAGTCAACATGACATAATATAGAAGATATGGATCTTTTTGTCTACTTTTATCTCAAATGGGCTGTCATTAAGAAGAAAAGGAAATGGCAAGAAGTGGTATATACTGCAAAATTCCTGCAATCCGACGTCCAGTAATTCAGAAATCCTGATAATCTGGCACTTCAGGAGAGTAGTCCCAACTCAAAAAATTTTGCTTTTTAGCAGAAGAAAGCTTCATCAATGAAAGAGCCATATCTCAAGGACATGCTCAAAAAGGCCTCCAAGAATATCTGTACATCAACCATTGTAGTATCTCCTACTCCATCATCTTCAGCTGTGTAGACTCCAGAAAACACAGTAAAGAACCAAGGTGACCATGAACCAGCAGGGGAAGGGATGTCCAAATGGAATACTCCTATGATTAGCTGTACAGCCCAAGTATAGGAGCAATAACAAAAAAATTACCGTAAGGACATACATCACTATAGTTACTGTCAGGTAGTCAGGGATATTCAGTAATTCACCACCTGTCTGGTCCTGTGTGAGTCGGATTAATGGAATTTTGCTGCACTAGGTAACAGCTTGTAGACTGAAAGTTTTATGTAGCCTTCATTGGTTGCATATTGCACTTTTGCAGTATCATATGCTTGGTCCTACTAGCCAAGCTTTGCAATACCTGAAAGCTAAAATAAGCTTTTATTTTGAGCTAGCCTATGGCAACTATGGTACTGTGCTCACTGTTCCAGACATATTGCCATTATGACATCATGTTGTGAGTGTTTTATAGACCTAACCCTAGAAGAGTCACTGCTTTTGTGGAGAATGAAGTTGTAGTCATATGATCATGTTATTCACACTCACTCAAGAACCCATCACCTCTGAGAGAGTGAGTGACAGAACAAGAAGTGTAAAAAAATCTATAACAAATAATGTAGGTTTCTGATGTGTTTATAATTGGGAGGTCGGAAGACATTATTCAGGGTGGGAGGTAAGGCACCAGCAGAATTTGCAGATGCTGACCTTTATGATTTCATTGCACTGGTAGGAAAGAGGCAAAGTGAAGTACAAACATAATTGAATTTTGAGGCATGGAAACGGTACAGCATGGAAGCTATCTAAACGTGTACAAAGACTGAGGAAGCAATCTGACTTGATGGTGGAAGCGAGCTTAATGACGACAGTCTATCAGTGAGTGTTAACAGTAGTGTAAGTGGAAACTGACATAAAATTTGGTCAGCAATCCTGGAATTCTAGTGGTGCCTGTTATTTCATTCGAGATCTTGGTGGACTGAGGATACAAGATGTATTTCATGTGAACAAAGGTTCTGTAGCTGGTTCAGTGTTAAGCGGGGGCCACTTACTACACAGTAAGAAGGCACTGTAGCTGCTATCCTGCAGCATAAGGTTTACCCACTCTTTCTGGTTGCTGCAGTGATGGTGATCATAGGTGTGCCAGGTGTGCCCTGGCTGTCCCATATCTACAAAAAAGTATCTTGCATTATATTTTTTTGTCTCATTTTTTAAGTACAATTTAGTTGTTAATTGAAGAAGGTTCAGTTAAGGTTTAATTTCTTTGGTGAATAAAAATAATGTCCTTTATGAAGAATAAAATATCCATAATTACATAACTGACAATAATGGGAAGGGTTTCATGGAAGCTTTCAGAGACTTTGATTAGTATCAGTTAAAAGTTGTGTATATGGTAAATGCTTCCTACACAGTCTTCATATAACCACTGCCACTCATAGATTTAGGCTACATGTTCAGGGTCATCATTAGGCCTTAATAAACAAATTTTATATAAATCGTGTGTCTACAAAGCAGTACACTCTACAATATAACATAAACTGTGTAAGTAAAGATAAGAATTTTCAAGATTACAATACGTGAAATACTCATAGCACTGTACTAATGATATTCAAAAAAGGATTGTAAAAATTCTTGATTAGCTGATTGATTTCCAGTCTTCACACAGGCTGACTGCAACACAGAAAGTACCACAGTGATTTTGGCAGATATTATTTGCCACCGTGATGCCTTTGGAATGTTAAAATTGATTATAATAAGAATGTCCCATAAAATGAAATTGGATCCCAATATAAATTAATATTTGGTAGTGTCTTGATAACATTTTTAGTTTCCATATTGTGTAGCTTTGTCAGATAACTTATATCAGCATTTTACTTTGTTCATTCACTCGTACCTAGTGAAAGAGTATGTGTCCACTTGAACATGTAACCTTAGAGGAGAGGATAATACACATCTTTGAAAAAGATGGTGATGGTAAAGTGAACTGGACTGTCTGCCAGTCCAATAGTGGGATCTTGTGAAAGTAGTGATAAAAATTTGGGTTCCAGTAAAGCATCGATGTTTGCATCAGGTTATTTACAATCAACTAACGTTGGAAATTATTTCCTGTAGTAGGCCTGATCCTATTGATGTGGAACAGGAACAGACTAGACTGAGGTTACCAACAGAAGTTCCAAGGATTGATTCCCTACACATGGTGCTAGAGCTATGTCACTTTCCTGTCTGGCATACATGCATATCTTTCTCCCTTGCAGGTGGCGTGTGCCCTTCGTGTTCCCAAATGACTTGAACATTCGATTATGACAATGAGTATTGCACTGTTTATTCAGTTGTTTATTTCTGAAGTCAGTTTAAATATGACCTCACATATATTGTATAATTTTTTATAACTATAGAACAATAATTGAGTACAGTCACATTAAATGAAATTTTTGTTTTAGATATGTGATTCATTTGGATATAAATTTTTAAAATAAAACCCTTTCCATGTTGGTATTTTTATTTCAGAAACTGCATCAATTAGTATAACTCTGTTGTAACTATCTCTTTTATACAAAGTTTTAGGTTTCCATGATGTTGCGTATTCAAATTTTGGTTTTCTGGATTCTAACGTCACAGTCAATCTTAAAGACAGCATGTTCCTTCACAATGTTTGTATCCACATACATAACTACACGTTACCATAACCCAGAAAACCACAATTTGTATGACTTCGGTTTTTGGAAACTGACACACACTCCTGTTTTTTCAGTTTTTTAGGGAGGGCAGAGATACTTCTGCTTTTCTCCAAAAATAAAAATAGAAATAGTTGCTGGCCCGAAAGGCCAGTTTTTCTACAGACCTCTCCTACACAGTGCGGAAAAAAACTGAAATTTATTCAGGTATTTATATGTATCTGAATAAATTTCTACCCGTATGGTGTACCCTACCTTGTTTTGTTTCACTCTTCATTGTCCTGTATTTGTTTATCTATTACAACCTCTTCATAGAAATTTCTTTATGAGTTGGTTACAAACTGCACATGTAGTATTTTCTTATTTCCTGTTGTTTTTGAGAAAAGTTATTAAAGAAATTCTTATTTGATTTGAGTAGTATTGGATGCTTGGAAAGTGACGTAAACTGTAAAGGTGATGGGAACACAAGACGTTGGTCATCTTTCCAATACCCAAATTTATCACACTGAAAAGGAAATTGCGTCTCCAATAAAATACTCGGTTTAATTCAAATATTTTTCCTTTCCAGACTACAGGCTAAATGCTGTTGCCGCATTTATTTCGCCATTATTTCTCGTAAATAATATAATAATCGGTACAATTTTAAATACTTCTGTGCTAAAAATTAAGTTCTCAATTTGTAGTGTCTTTCCTTTTTCTACCCATGGAACGCACTTGCGAGAGGGAGAGAATAAACTTCAGTTAGGAAGGCAAGTGTTTTCTAAGGATGGTGCTAGTATTTTGCAGTTTTACAGATTCTGCTGACGTAGAATATACAATCTAAACATAATTAAGAAA
Organism: Coptotermes formosanus; assembly: GCA_013340265.1. Classification (NCBI taxonomy): domain Eukaryota; kingdom Metazoa; phylum Arthropoda; class Insecta; order Blattodea; family Rhinotermitidae; genus Coptotermes; species Coptotermes formosanus. The sequence continues at coordinate 4,223,296 of BLKM01008356.1, read as the reverse complement.
TGCATAAGAAAATAATGACGTAAATCAATAAAGCGTATTGAAGGAACTGTTCTGATTGCGGTTTCTGAAGAAAGTTTCGTCATATTACCAGGTCTTTATTTAATCACTTGGCGTGTCAGTTCTACCACGAAGTTTGTGCATTCGAAGACTGTCGCCTGGGGCCTTACCTTTCAGGTCATCTTTTGAGGGGTATCCAAGTCGTTGTCTTGCCGTCGGTTGGAGTTTAAGGATTTGTTTCAGGAAACCTGTCCTCCATTCGAAGGACGTGTAGAAGTTTTTTCCATATGCATGGAATTAATTTTTCAAAATCAATTTCTACGTTCACTGTTGCAACAGAGGCTTCACGGTAAGATTAAGGAATTTTCTCGCAATATATGACAAATCTTTCTTATATCATTAAGTTTTAATTTCAGCGTGTGGGAGGAATGACATTGTTGGCAGGTGCGAGGGCCGACACCCCGAGACCAGTGACAGCAAACACAGAACCTGCTAAGGGTTGTTGCTTCTTCTCCTCCTCGGAAAGTCCCAATCGAGACGTAGTTACATACAGAATGTCTAAGCTGGGGCCTCCGAACGTAACTGATGTAACTCGGCTTGCTGGTATAGGCACAGCGTCAATCAGGCCACCAGTGTCAGGATCCACGTTGATAACCTACAAAATAATAATATTTATTGCATCTCACTCGCATCATCTGTATGTTTCCTCCCCTATAAGACATAGGTCTATAGTTTTACATTTACAGTCGCCATTTCTTTGCTCATTTATTCTGATCTGTTATTCAACAGAAATACAGCACACAATCTGTATAAGTTCGTAAGAAATTCCTTGCAGCAAGGGTTTCAGACCTTTTCCTCAGCGACCCGAATCTGCATTCATTTTACTAGTCGAGGGCCAGACTCAAGAAGTTTAATTACTTTTAATCTTTTATTACACATACAATAATACTGTCACACTACACATGCGAGTTTTAAATAACACGATATCATACAAGGATAAAATAGGTACATAGCATATAATTCGAATAAAATACAGAAATGGTACCATGAATTCCATATGTAATGTATATGTACCTATTTTGATTTAATTTTGGAGATTCAGATGTTATCAAAATTACAATCCTTTCAACTCTGATTGTTAAAAATTTAGTAAATGTTTGCTATTGAAGTCTTTATGTTGTCTTCCATACGTTAGTGTAACAGATCCTATGGAAGTTTTATGAATGTGCATATCCATAAAGTTTTCCCCTGTTTTATATATGACATGCGAAGCGTGTGGTTTACTTAATTATGGAGAAGTTCTTATGACGGTTTATAAAGGCGTGATATTCGTTTTGAATTATAATATTTGATTGTGCTTCTAATTTTGTATTAGGTTCTGGTGTGTGTTGTACTATACGGATCTGTTAGTGATAGAAGTGTTTGTCTATTACCTTTGCATTCGCTCAGTACGCGCACGTGTGTGTGTAAATATACAAGTAAAATTGTCTGCAATAAGCAAGTTTATTTTTCCTTGCTATATTCTGTAATGGATCGAGATTTTAATAGTGCAGTAGAGTTTTTGGATGTGAATCGAATCCCCACTGGCAAACCTCTTTCAATTACATGAGCAAATATTAATTTCTTAGAAGGCTGTTGCTGTGTAGGGTTAATTCATGATAAGCATTGATTGGAGACCCTTCAGTATACAATTATGAATTACAACGTTACATTTTAGACTAATTTAAAAAACAACATTAATATTGTTAAAAGTATATGATATGTAAATAACTCCGTAGGTACGAGTATTTATGGGTATAATGCAACGGAACTGAAGAACTATTTCAGTCCTATTACTTGTGTCTATAAATAGATTACTTTCCAGAAATGTACTAACCTGACTGCCATCGAAACAAGCAATCCATAAATTTCCGTTGGAATCAATTGTCATTCCATCTGGGTGCCCTGCGATTCTGTTTTCCGTAAGATTGAAAACCTTCCGCCGGTTAGCTGTAAATACGTAAATTTAAAGTGATCATTACATATTTAAGTTTATTATTTCTAGCAAATGAATTCCTAAGCCAACTAATATATATTCGTTGTTTGCTACAACAGTATTAATACTTATACAATTTAGTAGTCGATGCTGATACTTTTTGTAAAAATATATGAGTCACTCAACCGGTAACTCATACACAATTAAATGTATTAATTTGATAACTAGGTGGTTCCTTAGGGAGGTATCCTGCACAGACAGGCGTTTTGTAATGTTCTTAGGCTCTAGTAGACATTTCCATGGCAGTGACTGTTACATACCTTCAGACGTGTCCAATCAGTTCAGATATGCAGGAATGTAATGTGCAGCTGACGTAGCATCGCATACTGTGACACACCGACCCAGTTCTATGTGCAATATAATGTCTTTGTTGTTGCAGTAAATGTGACAATCTTTTTTACATTGCTTACGTTTCGGTTTGTTAAAACGCAGCTGTCGGTTGCTGGATCTGTTTCGATCATTAGGTTTCTACTCGGTTGGACCACCGGTGACTAAACGAAGTTTCGAGCAGTGTATACAGAGTGTCTACCGAAAAGTCCGCTAAAGTTCAGGCTGTTGTTTATTCGCTTATTTAGAGTGAAAATTAGTATATCAACATGGGTCAAAAGCTCAACTTTTACGTGGTCATATTTAACGTGGGAGGCCCCATTTCGATTCCGGGGCAGTTTACGCGGTATTTGTAGTAGACAAAGTGGCGCTGTAACAAGTTTTTCTCTGTCAACTTTGGTTTCCTCAGTCAACTATCATTACCCCAAGTCTCCCTTTTAGTACTTATTCGTTTTCCATAGACGCTATGTAGTCTTGGTACTGACTTCATCGCAAAGTAAAGCGCTTGAGAAGATTAACGCATGTTGTGACAATGTATCTACTTAAGCGGCGTGCTGTTCCAAATATTTTTAATGCACGAACGACTTCATTATAAAACAGCACGTGTTGCGTTTCATGTGCTCTCGTGAGTCTTCTTTATGAGGGCAGCGCCGCCAGCTTTCATCTCATGCCTGCCGTTTCTTCTAACAGAGCAATTCTTCGTAAATCCCCACAGATAGAATTACAGGTTGTCAAGTGTAGCGAATGGGCGATTTTTACACCACCAACTCAGATGCTCTGCAACTTGACCGAAATAAGGTGGAGCGCCGTCCTGTTGCAGCCACATGTTTAAAGCCGCCGACGGCTTCGTTTTACAGAACATGGCTAATGTAATGGAGCAGACTACACGAGCGTTTCTGCTGCCGCGTTTGCCGGCTTTAGCACCGCGGTCGGCGTTTTCAACGCAACATGCGCTGTGACCGCTAGCGGCAGAAACGCCAGCCATACTACACGAGCGTTGAAAACGCCGCGGTTGCTACCCACGGTAGCCTACGCTGCCGACATTGTTAACAAAGACGTCAGATCGGAAGGAAGCCTTTCAGCAAATTTCTCTTAATACTGTTGTTGATGCATGTGCAGAAATATTTGATGTTGAAAAGCTGATTTGTGAAGTAGAAAAAAGCCGCCACTTTACAATATCACTCTGAAAGGTTACAGCAGTCGAGAATTAAAAACCAAGTGTTGGACTGAGATATGTGCAGAGATGTACCCCGACTGGAATAGAATGGCAAATGAGGTCAAAAACGAGAAATGTCTGTAAGTAACACGTATTTTTATTTCTTTGTAGTGAGAAGTAATACCACAGTAACTCTAAAAATGTAAATTTCACAAAAAAGAAGATTACAGAAGTGTTTAGAAACATCTCTGCAGCTAGGCGAGCCGCCTCATCTGCGATTTCGCCTGTATCAGCATCCGCTACTTCACCGTTAAGTGTGACTACGAATGTTTCAGATACATCAGAAGATAATTTTAACACCCTGGACTTTTATCAATTATAGTTTTCCTGATTTTGACAATACGAATTATTGCGCTATGAAATTATGATAAATAAACGAAAATAAGTTTAATAATATTATTAAGAATGTTTGTATTTACCTTAATGTTACAGCCAGTCTCTCCACAGAACCAATTGACTTCCTCATATTAGTGTCAGTTTTCACAGTTTTATCATAGATTAAATCTAAAAGTTCATAAGAACTTGTCATTGGCATTCCGTACTATAAAAAGAATTTGTCAGGGAACTTTCGATGAGTTCCAAACATAATATGGAATTGCCCTGTTGAATGTCTGTGTGAAATTGCAGGATGAGTCCACCAGCGTCTCTTCCTCCTTTTTTGGTTACGTATAAGTTCTAAACACAGATGAGCTACACAACCAATTTGGACGACGTCCATTTTGGTACTAAAAGCAGGCAGTAGAAACGCCACACAGCTGCCGCGGTTTGAACGCTCGTGTAGTAAGGCTCGAAGCAGTCACGGCGTTTCTACTGCCGTCTTTTCAACGCTCGTGTAGTATGGTCCTTATCGGAACGTTTTTACCGCCAGCTACCGCCGCCTTTTCAACGCTCGTGTAGTATGGTCCTTATCGGAGCGTTTTTCGCCAGCTACCGCGGCGTTTTTAACGCTCGTGTAGTATGGTCCTTATCGGAGCGTTTTTACCGCCAGCTACCGCCGCGTTTTCAACGCTCGTGTAGTATGGTCCTTATCGGAACGTTTTTACCGCCAGCTACCGCGGCGTTTTTAACGCTCGTGTAGTATGGTCGTTATCGGAACGTTTTTACCGCCAGCTACCGCCGCGTTTTCAACGCTCGTGTAGTATGGTCCTTATCGGAGCGTTTTTCGCCAGCTACCGCGGCGTTTTTAACGCTCGTGTAGTATGGTCCTTATCGGAGCGTTTTTACCGCCAGCTACCGCCGCCTTTTCAACGCTCGTGTAGTATGGTCCTTATCGGAACGTTTTTACCGCCAGCTACCGCCGCGTTTTCAACGCTCGTGTAGTATGGTCCTTATCGGAGCGTTTTTACCGCCGCGTTTTCAACGCTCGTGTGGTATGGCCCTAACGTGGTCGTGACAGGCTTTGTAGCAAATGATGCCGTCCGCTCTAAGCACGCAGTTCCGCTTTACGACGGCACCCGCGGGACTGAGTACTGGAAAGCGGGCGGCGTTATCTCTTGCTATACAGCACTGTAGCTATGAGCGGGTTCGTAGGTTCTGTCAGCGGATTCTGCGTTCAGTTGGACGTTCTGTCGATCGGATTAATGCTTTTATCTATGCAGAATAGTTTCAATTATATTTTGTGTTTCCTTAGTGTGTATATTGACGTATATATTAAGAAAAATGTATCGCCCATGTTGTGTTATTCGGGTATGGAGAATAAAATGTGACGATGGAATGCGTAATTTATACTATACTGAAGTGGCTAGGACGTATAGCGAGGATGCAGGATAATGCACCCTGCAAGAAGATAAACCCCTCCCACCCAGAAGGCAGGAGGAGAAAGGAAGACTCGAACTAAGGTGGCTAGGTTCTGTATTAAAAGACTCTAAAGGTGACAGCATGTTGGAGAAAGGCACAGGATATAAATCTGTGGAGCAAGGCCATCAAGGACGCCAAGGCCCACGGGGGGTTGTAGCGCCAGAGAAGACGAAGAAAAAGGAGGGGGTAGGGGAGGAAGAAGAAGAAGATATATATTGACTTAGGTCTTCTGTACTACCAAAATTATAAATAATTAAGGAGTCCTTGCACGTGGCTAGATTTCCTTATCTCACATATTTTGTTTGTTACATACATCTCGCATCATACAGAAAAATGGCGATTGTGAATATTTTTACCCTAGATTTAACAGCGATTATTAGCACGTTCAGACTTGCATAAAATTAAGTGGTACTCCATTGAAGTGACGTTAACTATCGTTATATAAGGGCGGACATGTACCACCAACATATAAACCCATCGATTAGAAAAAAAGAGGAAGAGCTAATTTTTGTGTATTTCTGCTCGTCAGCTTACACGGTCACTTACCGTCAGGTAAGTAGGCCATGCTATATTATATGTTTATCAGTAACTTCAATAAAGAATCTCCAAATGGTATAGTAATTGTCTGCTGCAGTTGCGAACTGAAGGGACTAGGTTATGAGCTGGATGACCGGGTAATCAGGGTTCGATTACCGCCAGATTCATTTATTTTTCCCGTCTCCGCTGCACCCAGACAGACTTCGGGGCTCATCCAACGTCATAACCAGTCGGTATTTAGTGCTGTTTCCCTGAAGGGTAGGCTAAAGCAGCCGATGTATGAAGGTGACAACACACCACCCTTTATTGGGGGGGGGGGGGGTAGAAATGCGTCCAAGGTCTGGTGCTTTACCTTTGCCTTATGTACGTAGTATTAAACAATGCACTCAATATTACTCACCAATCGTGGCTTCGTCTACGTTAAAATCGAAAACATCCACTTGGCCAGTAGCTGTATCGATGTAGTACATCAGAGTGTTGTCTTTGTTCCATGCCAACCCATTCGAAATGCTGACTGGAGAGACTTTAACCACAGGACCATTTCCTGCTTGCAGAAGATATAACGAACCTTGATCTGGAGTTACGGAGCCAACTACGGGTTCGGGTCCCATTGTGCCTGAAGACAGATCATCATTAATATTTCAGTATAGACCTACATACCTACAGGTTTTGAAGAAAGTTGTTTTTGATCTTATCGTCGATTGTACGATTATGAATGGTGACTTAGAGTTTGTCGAGACCTTATTTCGGATGATGTGCTGGTTTTCTTATGAAGGAACAAGCGTTGAGACCTACGGCGAATACTCTCATGACGTCACCGTGCAGATGAGGATAAGGTCTGTGAAGTACAGTTGGGAACTGCGGATGTGAATTGGCAGTGCAAACAAAATCTCGCTGCTTAAAGATTTGATTGAAATTTGTTTAGCGCAGCGCTGAGGGGTAGCTAGAAGGGCTGACATTTGGAGATTTACCACAAGTCTTAGGGCCATAGCCTACGGGATTATTGTGTCCCAAAGTGTGTCCAAATATGGATGTTTCTGACAACACTGTTTAATCTCTTCTGACTTTTATTCTGGAAATATTTGTTCATAATCCCAATTTTGCCAAACATAAACGTGCTTGAAGTTGGTTCTGTTTCTTTCTTCCTGTAAAAGGATGAAGCAAAGAATTCTACTCCACAGGGTCACTTGGCATAGCTATTCTCCAACCCTGGACATGGTCCAGAACAGTCCTCATATTAATCTTCCTTTCACTTTAAAATTCAGCAGTTTTAACACTGCGTCACTTTTTTGTTTGTTAGCGCTAGGAATATCTCAGTTATCTCCCTCTTAAACTACAACATGCGCTACTAGGTACGGGTAGGAGCAATAATGGAAAACGATTTCTGAGTGCCCTTGGTTTGTTCTCTTTTTTTTTTTTTCTGTGGTGAAACTTCTGACTCCAAGCAATAGACACACGAAGCCATTATAATCTGTAGTTCGTCTGTGCCCCTAAGCAATGGTAGAGGTTCGTGCACAAAATAATGTATATGTGTTTAAAATGCAGTTAAAAAGAACCTTTTCCTATCTAACATTCGTGTTCTGTGTCTTTACAGGCCTACTTAACGCAACGTGCCGGGATTGTCTTACATTGTTTGTAGGCGCTCCACTGTGTCCACGACACTGTTCATGAAAGCCCCCCATTGAGTCCTATGCTGAGTCACCTCAATCTGTTCCTTTCCTGCCATTCTGTCTCTCTAGGGCCATTTTACTTTCATCCTCTAATCGACATTTATGTTGCCCAAGTTGCTTGTTACTTTCTCCCCCCCCCCCCACCCCACCCCATTAAAAGCGGCTAAACTTTTGTCCGTATTCCCCTGCCCTCATCCTCTTTGAACTTTAATTAGTCTCTTTGAAACATTAAATGACGAACACAAGTTACGAAGCTCTACTATCTTTTGTAATGTTTTCCGTCTCCTGGTAATTCCTCTTTTTAGGTTCAAATATCCTTCTTAGTATTTCAAAATCCTTCGTTGGTTCGAAGCGAGAATCTTTGTCCAACTGCTCACCCTACCTGCCCAAAGACGTCCCTTGGCATCAGCTTTCCCATCGTTCCATCGGTTTCCAGCTTTATTTCGATTCGATTCCACTGTAGCAATTACTGTGAAGTTCTTGCTATTTAGTGAACAGTCAAACGTTGCATTTTCGTAGCTCCAGTTGAACAGTATTACGTCGTGACCTCGAGTTGTCAGTAACTGCTGAGTTTCTGTTCCTTGAACTGGTATTACAAGACTTACTCCACCTCCAGCTAAAAACAAGGAGAGATTTAAAAAATAGAATGGCCCCACATACATATGTAATATGAATATACCAGTTGCAACAGCTTGGTGAAGTGTGGGAAAGACAGAGAAGGGGCATAACTGCTAGTGATAGTATATTACACGTCACAAGGCTTAATTGTTATACATTCTTTTTGTAAAAAAATGAATCTTCACGAAATACTTTATAGTCAATCAGTATAGTGAGTAGTCTCCTATTTTTACTCTTCATATTTGAATCTGCTCGGGTAGTATCATGCATTATCTGAAGTCACTAATGTCAAAAGATTTATTTATATTTTTGTCATTTTCCCTTATAGCGAATACACTCGTTCTCCCATGTGACGCCATTTGCACAAGTGCGGAATTCATAGCTCATTCTTAGTAGACGTAACAACGCTTCCAGTTATTTCACTACGAACGGGCAGCAAACAAAGGATTGAACATCAAATGGCAATTACTATCCCTTAGTCATATTCTGGAGGTCCGGGGTCAAATCCCAGTCTCAAAACAGCGTATCCCGAATGACGTTTTTCGTTGTTTTATTCGGCGCCTCCAAGTAGATGTCGGCACATTTATTTATTTTACGCCACGACCTGGCCCTTTGCTCTTGTTCTGTAGTGTCAACAGATTTTTTCAGGAGGCCACCAAATATCTGATGACTTTCACAGTTACTGTGGTACATACATTGCCGTAACTGTGTCTTCCTAAGAGACGAGAAGGAAGTGCCTGTATTATATTGTGACGGATAGCACGTGTTGTAAATTTTCAAGATGAAATTCCCATGTAATTACGGGATTAGAAAGACCTCTGTCTTTAACCGATAGTAGAATGTCAGTCGAATAATAAAGCCAGGGTTTCCAAAACATAAAAAAAACTTGTATAGTCAAATGGATGAAGTAGCAACGACCATGAGGGGTTAAAATCGTAATGATTAGGTAAGTCTACGATTATCATCTGGTATGTGACGCCGTCTAGTTCGGGAAATAGGTACCGAAGTTCGTAAGAACGCGCTGACTCCACATTCAGGGTGCGAAGACATCATCTCCCTCAGAAATTCTGCTACGTATCCACCAAATTACACGACGTCACGCCACCAGAAGACGGTATCCTTAATATACACCGCCGTGAGAATTCCAAATCTCAAGAGAATTAGGTGTTCACATTCCTGTCCCTTTGTTCCGAACATTTCGCTTAACAACTGAAACAGAGGTTCCTTACTTGATTAACTGTAGTCCTAAGTATCTCTCACGTTTTACGGAGTACTGCGCCTTTCCTCATTGAAATAAATCGAAAAATAGGCCTATATGGAATTAGTAGGTATTCGAAGTCGTTATATACGACACTGAACTCAGGACATAAATGTCGCCACAGTTCTACGACCCGTATCCATAAATGTTTCATTCTTTAGCGCAATCAGATTTAATTGCTGTTCTTCAATAGACAATTTAATCATAACTTTCTTGACAAAGAACTCAGCAACTGTCAAAATTTCGTATTGCTGCTACGTTTTTACTGTAAATAAAGCGTTTTTCGGTGGGATGCCGAAAAAAATGTATGGGCCTGTGAGAGTATCTCGCAAATCCATCTAATGTCGTAACGCTGTAAAAGAGACTGAGAAAAGTCTGTAATTAACATGCGGGGGGGGGGGGGGGATTCCCATAATTCGAAGATAAATAGCCATCGCATTTGGTACAATATGATTAAATAACCTGCTGTCCCTGCACCTCAGCTGCAGAACATCGCTATATTATTACAATTGCAGTGTAAAGAATTCCGATATTATTTACAATAAACTTACGAGGATTTAGAATCCTTTTGTGCACCGACTCACCGAAATGTGCATGTGTCACTTTATTGGTGGCTGGATCATATCTATTGACGAGCTCCTGACTGATGTCGACAAAGAACAGAACACCAGTTTCTGCGTCCCAGTGTGGGCCTTCACCATGCTCTACGGGCCCAGTTACTGGAGTCACGATGGGTTCGGCATATGAATAGAAACTGCAAAACAAGTAGAGGGAACGAAGATTGGAGAAGTTAGGATGTTCATATTACATGCTTAAATAGAAATTAAATACACGAATTAGACAATTACTAGGGCCGAATAAGTAACTTCATTGAGCAAAGTGCTTCTTTAAAAGCTAACAGTTACTCAGCTGGTGAAGCTTAATAAGAAACATGGCTGTTTATTACTGTGTCGATTAGACATTGTCGGTGGACTCCATACTCAGGCCAGAAGAAATAACTTCAATAATTCTGGTGCCTTCGCTCTTTTATTGTCACTAGCTGTTAAATTCATGATTATTTTTGAGAAAAACATAGCCAGTGTGAGTAACTGAAATGTGCCTTTCCACTTTTTACACAACACAGTCTATTTTCTTATCTAAGTGACAGATATAAATTCGATTATACTCGATATCTGGGGAGAGGCGATATATCAGTTCTGCTCGACTGATATTTTTAGATTGGCAACTTTCTCTTCTCCCAGTGGCCGCGCGGTCTAAGGCGTAGATCTGCGGCCGAGCGCTTGTTGGGATCGTGGGTTCGAATCCCACCGGGCGCATGGATGTTTGTCTCTCGTGAGTGTTTGTATTGTCCGGTAGAGGTCTCTGCGATGGGCCGATCCCTCGTCCAGAGGAGTCCTACCGACTGTGGTGTGTATTAGAGTGTGATCAAGGGAAAATAAACAACCTCGACACCTGCTCTGAGTAGGTAGAAGAGGTAAGGACTACGAAACGAAACGAAAAGTTTCTCTTCGGCCTCAGCGTTTACCTCATAGACAACATAGTCTGTCTCAATTATGAGGAGCAATTACAGCGAGATACCTTCAAAGGACGCAAGTTTTTATGTAAAGTGTCTGTTTCTTTTTTCGGATTTTAACTAAATTCGAATATGTCGACAACTTTGTGTAGACCCCACAGGTATGAAATTTCACAAAACTTCCTCCGGTGGGAATCGTGCCTTTCCATGCGGACAACCAGACGGGCAGATATAACGAGGTTAACAGTCGCTTTTCGCAACTGATTTGCAGTGACACCTAATGAAGCATTACCTCATTATCTTAGTCAAAATGCGTACTTCTGTCTTTTTTTAATGCTGTAATGATTTTTATTGTATTAGTAACTGATGCTTTTTATTACCCTTTGATGCGAATTTTGTTTTTGTCCAACTTTATTTCCAGCATCTCCAGTAATTATAAACGTTTCTATCACAATACTGTCTAAAATGTATTCTGCGTAATTCAGATTGCTCTGTCTTACAGAATTTGTACACTGATCATCTGTGTAGTATTATAAATTAAGTTTCTTTATGGTAGAATTCGAATAGATACACAGAACATAAAGCCATTTTACAGTTCATAACCGGCAAGAATGTTTTCCCCGAATGCCATTCACGTACGCTTCAGAAATAATTACACTTAGAATCAAGGCACAAAGTGCACAGCTGTGTGAAGGTTGATTCCGCATGCCAGGAAACGTATGTGGGTCAGTGAATGGAGATCGAACGATTTCTAAACAAGGTACTGGTGTAAAACATTTCAACATTTTCAAGCGTGAGTTTCATTGACTGTGATACTTACAAATTGCATTCCTACGACCCACTAGGAGTTTCTATCAAAAAGACCATTCGGTTAATGCTGAATATGGAAATAATCCTTGTTTATTTGTTGTATGTTACGAAGCACATAACAGTACTTTGTCAGCAGAATTCAGACTTTTGTAATCTTAAAACAATTCACGTGAAAGTTAAAGACTACTGCTCAGTATAAATAATTTAATTTCTTGCTGATCTTGCGTCTCCAGAGTAACATTTTTTACCTCCTGGAAGACAAATTGTGAGCTGCAAGGAGACATACATCTTCCTTCTGCCTTTAGTACGAAGGCTTGCATATTTTACGTACACATTTCACAGTACGTTGCCCCAGATGATAAATACCTCAGTCATTCTTGATAACTGAGCACATGTTTTTGCAGATTACGGTTTTACGCTTTGCAGTTTCATAGAGAGATACCAGAATACACAACGTCACATCCAAGACAGCCGCATTTTAGCAGTCACTGCTGTCAGAGCCTCTAATTTCACAAAATACATTATTCAGCGTTTGTGATTTTATTTCACAGATAATTTTCCCAAATAAGTTTCTGCTTTTTAATTGGATTAATAAAAACATGCAGAACAGAAGAACGAGTTTGTCGGTGCCAAATTATTAACATTGTCCTTAGCTTTCAAGAAGTCCCTTATTCTAATCACCACCTATAAACCAACTATCGTGACTGTGTTTTTTCATCGTTTTATGCGGTCCTCCCAGGTGACGTTGCTTTACAGTAATGCACAAAATTTATTTTGACAAACTTTGCAATTTAACATTATTTTACCATGCGACGCTTTGTAGTCTTTGCAGCTGAAAAAACTGAAGTAAAATTAAAAATAAATTTATAAGTAACGTGAGAAACGACCGAGGAAGTTACGAAATGAACGCAACGCATATTTCAGCTCTTTTTCTATCGCTACGTGATGACCTTGCAAAACTAATATTTCCAGTTCAACATAGTGGAGCATTCAAATAATTTATATGTTTCTACGTCATGTACTGTCAGTCAGCAGTATGTTTCCGTCAAAAATACAATGTTATGATACATGCAACAGTGACATCACGTACACTCTACGTGTTTTGATACAGGCGTGTGAGCAAATTATTGGTAATGCGATCAATCCCACAGTCGTACCCATAAAAGAGAGGTTATCCAAAATGTATACGATTTGCCTGTGTAAGAATTATTACACTTTAGTACCTTATAGATATGCTAGAAACTTCTCAGAACTTACTGTGCAGCAGTATATTATTCGTTATGGGAATGTTGATAATAGGTATACCTGTCTAACCTCAATATATGTACACATTTGCAGGTGTCAGGTGGTGTGGCATACCCCACCACCTGACACGATACACGTCATACAATCTCTAGCAGGACGAAATCTCTTCAGATCATAATAGACCGAGAACTATGTTTGTATGCCTGCTCATAAAAAGTATAAACAACTGAAAAGTTTTGTGTGGGACGTACCATTTAAAAAAAATTTAATTTACAGTACTGCGGTTTATCAACTTTAATCTTGTGCATTTTGGAATTTTACTATTTTAATTATTTTAATAATTTTAATGAAGGCGATACAGTACCTACTTAAGCGTGCTGGCGTTGTATTCGTCGATTCGTGTGTTCCCTGATGATGACATCTCTGTGCCGAAACATGCAGAAGTTTTTACTTACTTTTGAGTGTATTTTATTAAGTACATAAGTCGGCTAATATATTAATTATAAAAATAAGCACGGTATGGATGACATAAAATATGGCATTTTGTTCACGTGTGTTATTCACCAGCTTTACTCGCAGAAATAACCACATATTTAGGAAACTGAGCACGTTATCTGACTTCTGACGAAGGAGATGATTTAATTTCATAACAGTCAGCTAAAACGCTGCCACAGGTGAAATGCCTCCTTGAGTGCCTAGGAGCTGACCATGTTATGACGTACTCGTATTATTTTTGTCCCTGCAGATAAGGTAGTGTTTTACGTATCCTATAATACGGACACATAAGTCTACGTTGAAGTTGACACTTTATCGTGCGTCTATTTGCCGTAAATTTTTTACTTAAGTGTTGGGTTAATTATTACGTCCGCTGTTACTGCATAATATAAAAAAGTTTAGGTTCCTAATACGTACGTTCAGGGCATGATACTAAATGACGCATGAAACAATACATATTTGCATTCTCAGTGGTGACATTCATTTCTCAATATTTAAGAGCATGTCTCAATGAAATTCTTACTTGTATTGTGTGGCGTTGTAATAGAAAAGAGAAACATAGATGTTGACATAGGTAATAGTAGATCATGAATGTAATGTACATATGGGATGGATTCTACATCTCATCTAAATGTTCGGGGGGGGGGGAGGCTCATTTCCCCGGAATAAATCAGCTGGACGTGAAGCCAGACATTTATGTCCATTTAGTACCGAAGTTAAGAATTAGTGGAGCTATATATTCATCCTTCCACATGTCTTCATGACGTGCACCGTGACAACTTTACCTTATCTGTATCGAGTAAAGTTTGTTGCTAGTGACGAGGTTTTTGAGGCGAAGGAAAGTGCCAACAGTGCGCTGCCGATACGTTTCAGGTAAATATTCATTATAGTCGACTTGAAAAAGTAGTCAAAAAAACAAAACAGTAAAGAAACAAAATATATGAGACAAATAACATAAGACTTATCTTGATAGTAACCTTGCTCCCTAAGCAATTATTTCTGTAGCAATCATTTTAACATCCTCTGCTAATTTTCTAGACCTACTTATTTTCAGAAATATTATCACTGTCCAAAAACTACAAGATGCTATGGAAATTCGAACACATAACTTTAATACTTGACAGTCATTGTCTCAAAACCAACATTCCTTATGAAGTTGTATAAGCTATCGTAATATTAAACTCTACAATTGCTGTATCAAGGTTTTTCTTCAGTCCATTCAGTATTTATATTGTGGTTTTCTGGGTTACGACGTCGTGTAATTTCGCGGATTGTTACCAATCACATTCACAATACAGACCACAGTCGTAGTAACATCCACTTTTGTGAAAATCTTGAAGTTCGTCTACATAGTACGTAACGAATTGGACCGTATAGTCTCAAACGGCTGATTAGGCCCTAATGTAAAATCGTTGATTATAAATTTGCCGGAATATCATAGTTGATCACAAACATGAGTAAGCATCATCAGTTCTGCGTTTCATAAAACCGTCAGTTCAGACAGAAGTTGTTACAGTCCTTGTTGATGAGCTTACACTTGAGTCAAAATTTCATTAAATTTGAAAGAGTTATGGAAGCCAAATTTTTACTCCCGTGTTCTTATCAGCCCGCCAATAAACTCTATCCCGTTCCACTTGAATCCAGTCTACAACATATTTCTTTAAGATTCGTTGTTAGGTGCCTTCGCAAAATTGCGAAAAGCGACTATGAGCTGCGTCATGTCTGTCTGTCCGTCCGTGCGCATAGGACAACTCGGCTCCCACTAGACACATTTTCATGAAATTTCGTATTTATGTATTTTTCGTAAATATGTCGAGAGAATTCAAGTTTCATTGAAATCCGACAAGAATAACGGGTACTTTACATGAAGACCTATGTACAGTTACGGTAATGTCTCGCTGAATTCTTCTCAGAATGAGAAATGTGTCAGACAAACTTTGGACAGAAAATCAAAACACATTCTATGTTCAACAACTTTATTCCGAAAATCTTGCACTTTATGAGAAAATGTGGAAAAATATTGTACAGCCAGAGAGGCCACAGTTAACAACATAAGCGTATGCTCGTCGCATGCTAGATAGCTAAAGCTACAGCACATCCGCAGAATACATAATACTTATTGCTTTTCCACGGCAACAATTGTTACGCGAACGCGCCTCAGTGTTACGTTACACGTATATTGCTTGTCTTGAAATATTTGCCTTGCATCTACAACTGTATCTGTCAAATGGCCTGTTTCCTTCACGTTTGCGGACTGAAAACGTTTAAGCATTTCTCATCGTCTTCGTATGGACTGCTACGTGTCCTGCAAATCCCATGTTCCTTCATTTAGTCACACATATAATATTTGGTGAAAAGTGCGAGTTGTGAAGCTCGTCATTATGCAATATTCATTTCGTTTCGTAGTCCTTACCTTTTCTACCTACTCGTAGAAGGTGTCGAAGTTGTTTATTTTCATTTGAACACACTCAGACACATACCACAGTCGGTAGGACTCCTCTAGACGCAGGTTCGGCCCGTCACAGAGACCTCTACGTGACAACACAAACACTCACAGGAGACAAACATCCATGTCCCGGTGGGATTCGAACCCACAATCCCAGCAGCGGCTCGGCCGCAGGCCTACGCCTTAGACCGCCCGGCCACTGGGATCAGCATTATGCAGTATTCACCACCCTTTAAGTGTACCTCTCCCTTACGTCCAAATATTCTCCCCAAGGTACAGTGGAAGATTAAGTTCCACTCTCGTGGAGACACATCCACAGCCAGTATTCCTACGTACCCGCCAGAGACCAGCAACACGAGAAATCCTACGGTAAGCCGGAAAGCTGCAGTGGCGTCCATCATGGTTGGACAATTCAGTTTGTCACAGTCACACTAAGTAGGCCAAGCCGAGTTTTACCGCGGCTTTTATACAGCTTGAAGGTGCTGAATGTTTGGTGTTTATTCAAGTGTGAACTGCGAAAAAGACATGTAACTGCACAGTCATTATCAGGGATGCCCGTCATACTGCCCACGCCAAATGAGGCTAGAATTCTCATAATGTCTAATTCGTTGGCCCAAAGACGCAATAGTCGTATTCTTCTCACACTACAAAAAGAATGTCGCTCACTGTAGTGTATGTATGTGTGAAACAAGGGCGCACGCAAGGAAGGAGGGCTGCTGGGCTGCAGTCCCCCCCAAACTCCCCAAAACCGAAACTTAAAAAACACAGATTTTGTAGATATTATGATATCAGAAGTTTTACATGATTTACCATTCAGCCGAAATCAGCCACTGAAATCGGCTGATGACTAGTACGTTAGAATTTTGAAAAATAAATTAATAAAATAAAAAAACAAGAAGATAGGACACTGTGATTGAGCCATGGAACGTGTAGTTGTATTTGTATGTATATAAATGCACACAGTGTTATATTGTACTTACAACATGATTTTTATAACATAATTTTTAAAATCAAACATAAATTATATACAGCCTCAGAGTCAGCCCCCCCCTCCCCCCGAAGAAAAATTCTGGGTGCGCGCCTGGTGTGAAATAATTTAGTCAGAACAGACATGTGAAATTTCAGTAGACTACCGGTGACACTTGCACTTCCACGTCACTAGGAAGTAGTTAGTTTTATGGAGTGAAGGTTTTCTGAAAAATACACGCATGGACCGAACTTACAAACATTCGTTGTTTTCTTTTATTTCACCTCTTACATACCACCATCCTTCCCCTCCTCTTCTTCCTCCACCTCTTCCTCCTCCTTTTCTTCTTTATCACGGAAATCTGAGATGTGAAGCTATGTAGCTTGGCAGAGAAGCACCGCCGTTTCGGGGAAACCTGTTGCCTCCGTCATCAGAGTGCCTCCGAATCATTGGTGCCTAGCTACGAAACAACATGTCCTCACATCCCGTAAGACCGTAATACTGATCCCGCCGTGAGAATCTCGGATCTTTCTT
The DNA here is from genome assembly GCA_013340265.1 of Coptotermes formosanus. Taxonomy (NCBI): domain Eukaryota; kingdom Metazoa; phylum Arthropoda; class Insecta; order Blattodea; family Rhinotermitidae; genus Coptotermes; species Coptotermes formosanus. Next base: position 4,205,831 of record BLKM01008356.1, on the reverse strand, counting down.
ACTCGTTATCTTTATATTTTCTTGATGCATTCTGCTGTGTTTATTTTATACAAATGAATAAAACTAAAATCCCATTCTCACAGCTATTATATTAATAAGTACAATATCAAGTTATTGTCCTCTATCTCCGAGATCGTCTCCATTAACTGCTTTAGCTTTTTCATCTACTTTTCCATTTTCAAAATATCCAAAAATCAGAATTGTTCGACAATTTTAGTAACAGCCTTCAATGCCAGATTATGAAATATCTTAAGGCACTGATACTGGGTTGCAGACTGACACCCATAATCTCCACATAAGGTGTTTTTTCTGACTTTGCAGAAACACCAAAAATGAAAGAATGTAACAACGCCTTGTCATCGTCGCCTTGTTGTTGTTGTTGTTGTTGTTGTTGTTGCTGCTGCTGCTGCTGCTGCTGTCGTCGTCGTCATCATCATCATCATCATCATCATCGTTGTTGTCATCATCATTATCATGATAGTTGTTTGACTACCACCACCCCCACCACCACCACCACCACCACCACTGAAGTTCCTGTCTCAGTGGCCCCTATAAAAATATAAAATATAAAATATTTGTATATTGATACCAACATTTTTGTGACAGAAGAAAATGCAAAGTGTCTGTGGCTTTGCAGCCTTTGTAATGACCTCCTGTCCCCAATTAATTGCAAACTTTCCTCCAAAAAGATACAGCTGACATTTTTTATTTTTTGTCATTTTGTGAGCTGCAAATGATTATTGCTTGATGTGATAATAATTATTACACAAAGATGCAGTAAAACTGAGACAATAATATGACTTAAAGCATATTTCATTTTTAACAAGTCATTTTATTTTGGGGCTCAGTGCAGCACTGTCGCTATGATTGCACATTTATCTCCTCTCCCACAGTGACACACAAGCAGCGTGTCTTGCAATGTTACCTTCATACACTAATTTTCATACCGTGTTTGTAGGTAATGAAATATGGATTGGTGCCAGGATAGGTTATTCAGTATAATGATTAGAGTACAGGCTGGATGACTAAGGAATGGTCATTTGACTCCCACATGACACAAGAGATTTTTGTTATCTCAAGCATACACAGTGACTCTGGAATTCAACCAACTTTCAATTCAGTGAGTAATGGAGAATCTTTCCTTAGGGGTAAAGTGACTGGAAGGTGACAGCAACCACTCACCTCCATCTAATGCCAAGGTTATTACATCCAACCCTACAAACGGCAGCAGCCAATTACATTTTCCACCAGTGGTGTCAATACACTTCAACACTGCCACAGGCAAAAACATAATAAAAATTTCATTCAAGACCTCTGTCTCACTGTGGCCCACCAGTTAGTGCTAGAGATAATTCTGATCAGTCAGTACTATTCAAGATGATTTATTTTGACCTGGAGGTGTTCATATTATTAACTTCACTGTCAAATTCAGGATTTGCATGCAAAATTATGACATTAATTATGCATAAGAAAATCTGTTACATATCAGATATTAAATTAATTAACTCCCTTACTGTGCCTTCTGGGCAGTTGCTTGTCTCATCCCATCGCTATGCCTGCATTAATACAATGACTCATTTTAAACATAAACATCAGCTAATGAACCATCAGACTGAAGCCCACACACACCTGTCCTATATGAGATATGAAATTTTCATTGTGGCTAAGACTCATATTGTGGCTTTCTTTGTTATGGCACTTTCTGGTGTGTAGTAATCCTGAAGACCAATGCAATATAGTTCTCCAAAATGTTGGTAACTCTACCTTATCATAACCCAGATGGCCACACAGCATAAACCTGACCTTTTCTGTGTTTAGAGATACTACTCAGAATGTACATAAGCAATATACCCAAATTTAACACTTCAGCACTGCAGCTAAGGTTTCTCTTCTTTTGGGATTTCACACAACATCATAGCCCAGAAGAACAGAGATCTCATTGAAAATACAGAAAATGGCGATATGAAATAAGGAAGGTCAAATTCCTTAAAATTGATTTACTTGTCCTAAATTTGAAATAAACAAAGGCACAAAGATACATGGCTATCTCATATGCACAATTTTATTCTGAAGAGTGGAATGTTGGCTACAGAGAAGTGACAAAAACAGGGGCACACCCAAAGGGGAGGCTGCTGACTTGCAGATCGAAATTTGAAAAAAAAAAAAGATTTTGCGGAAATGATGGTATCAAACGTTTTACATTACTTTCAGCTGAAATCAGGTCCTGAAATCGGCAGATGTCTAGAATGTCGGAATTTTAAAAAATAAAATAACTTAGGAAATCTCTGATGAACTTAAACAAGAAGAAGACTGGACCTTGTAATTTAAAATAAGTGAGTGGTGGAACATGTAGTTATATGTACACGTGTACAGTATATACGCAGTCGTAAACAACGTTATGATGCAGTTATATTTTTACACGATTTTTATAACATCGTTTTTAAAATCAAACATAAACTATATGTAGCCTCAGTTTCGGCCAACCCCCCCACTCCACCAACAAAAAATTCTTGGTGCTCGCCTGGACAAAGAGGATGTATGAAGGAAACTGGATTTAAAAAAACCGGGTTGTGAGATATTTTTCTCATTCGAACTGCAGAACTGTTTTCTAACCGACTGAGCTAGTGAAGCTATTATTAAGCTACCGATGCTAATCTGCGAATTTGTGCCGGGTATGTATGAATTGAAAGAGTCACGCATCCCATGCATGCGTCTGTGGTGTGTAGTAACCGTGGTATTACGGAATAGGTGGTGTAAATCAAAACAGCTGTCGGCTGAGGCCAACATTTTTGTTTGACTATACATGGAGTCCGTAGATCATAAAAATGGCGCCATTCCCAGTATATTGTGTCGTTACCATATATAATCCAAACCAACCAAGTGCGAAACCAGATCGATAGTGAATCGTCTTTGATGTTTGAGATCGATGGCGGCACGCAAGGTGGTGGTGATGCGTATGGTACAAGTTTTTTAAAAGTCTGAACGTAAAAATTGTTACAATTTACTTACCGGCGTGTAATTTTAACAAATGATTAATTTTAGTGTTGGCGTTATATTACCTTCTGCAGGCTTTAGTGAGAGATGTGGAGTACCTGTTCCTAAACAATATTATGAAGTACTGGTAAGAATATAACATTTTTTTTAGTGTTATGAAAGTGATTTTTCACGTACCCCTACGTAGCAGGATTTATAAAATGTGTTGCTGTCATAGGGGAAGCCACTCTTTCTGTACGCATTAGAAGAGTTTAATCGTATGCAGTGGGTCAAAAAGATCATACTTGTTGTTGACAACCCAGAACATGTGCAAGGTTTGCTTGAAGAATCACATGCCAACAGGGAGAAAGTATCAGTTGTTCAGGGAGAAAATACACGACATCGGTCAATCCGAGCTGGGGTGCAAGCACTTCAAAAAAATGGTAAGCTGGTGAATATACATGTGCATGTGAAGAACCCAAAGTATCTTTTGTAGTATCAAAGTCATTGTGAAGTGAAACCAAAGTACTGATTGTTTTATGATCTTATTATGTGCAGCCTATTTTTAAAAGAATGTGTATTATTAACAAAACAAATACTGTTAGTTACTAATAAATGAAGTTTTGTAAATTCTCCATATGTGTAGTGTCTTTATGATTTATTCCATGGTACTGTTGTAGCTGAGAGTATATAATTTTGAAATATAGAATAAGTAAATAATAGTAAAGGATGTGGGGGGAATGACAAGTGCCATATTAGAGGTAAGCGCCTGACATTTGCCTGGAATGACAGGAAAACCTGTGAGAGTAGAATCCTGGTCAATATTTGAAACAGGCTGCTCCCACATGCAACGTAGAAGCATTACTGCTTAAGCCTATGTGCCCAGCCTTTAGAGTGTCATAAACAAATAACAAGTAGTTAAGAATGCAGTAATAGAGCAGCATTTTTAATTATATTTATACCAGGAGTGCACAAATCCCAGGTGTTATGTCACCATGGCAACTGAGTTCTGTACAATGGTGCCTAATATCTGTGGATCTTTAGTACAAACCTTGCTTCATTCCCCCTTTTGGTGCCAAGAATTTTGAGGTGACTCCTGGTTTTTGGTAATTTTGTGCAGTGCTGATTCATAGATTTAAGTATTTTGAAGCTAAAATATAAAAAAGTGAGGGGGTAAGAGTATTTTCTAATTCCATGTTGAATTGTGTTGTTTATGCTAGTAGTAGCATGAAGTTTTCATTGTCAACACAATAAAATAGTGTTGTTTTATGGTTAGAAGCTGGTTGTATTAATGTAAAAAATATATTGTGAAAATCTCTCATTCTAATGGTCCACAGACATTTTATGTATAATAAACTTACACACTGAAGTAGAATTGTAGTAAAATTATGTCTGTTGTAACACTAAATTGTAAGCAGTTCTTTATTCTCTAACCATTTGATTACTATTGTTTCTTAAACAAAAATGGTGTTTAAAAGTAACCATGCAACTGTCATTGGGAGCTGGGATAGCATAGTTGGTATAGTGACTAGACTATGGGCTAGATGATCTAGGCTTCTAATCCCAGCAGGGGCAAGAGATTTTACTTTTCTCCAGAATATCCAGATCAGATGTGGTCCCCACCCAGCATCCTGTTCACTGGGTATCAGGGTTCTTTCCTCAGGGGTAAGGTGGCCAGGGCATGTAGTTGACCAATGACCTCAATCTAGTGCGAAGGTTAAGAATCAGTGGAGCTGTACCTCTATTCCTTGTGTGTGCCCTCATGGCATGGACGGGATAGCTTTATGCTTTTTCAATTGTAATTACAAAACTCAAATCCCTTTCTTCGTTACTTTTATCTGGTGTCATATAGACGCTTAAATGTTCATAATTCTTCATTCACTGATCATTTTAATTGTTATTATTTCTGTAATGACAGCATTATTTGAAAGTGACCATGCAAATATAGGCATAAAACATGATTTCCTTTCTCCTTCCTTTCACACTGTGTCTTACAGAATTCTAGCCACATTATAATATGTTGTGACTGTGGAAGCTGAAGTCTCAGTTCCCAATATACATAAACAAAAGTTGCAAGACATTAAATTTTTTATTCCAGGGGTCACAAGACAAAACTACTGGCCGCTTTTTGGTCAAGCAGGAAATGGTCCACTCCATACATAATATATGTGTTTTTGTAAATAAATTATGTGTTAGCCTAGTGTTTTGTTTCTTCACAGCCTTTACACTTTCACGTATGATGCTAATGTCACGTGTCTCTCTTTTGAGAGTTTAGGGTGCCAGTGGGGGGGAAGCAAGACACCTAACTTAGCACGCTGTTGCCAGCACAATGAAACATGGAGTGTGACGTGAACTGTGATGTAGTGCATGTGGGTTAGGTACTGCGAAACTGCTGAAATCATGTAAAGCTTTGCAACAGGCAACTTCTACAAAAATTCATCATAATTGTTAGGAACTTGTCCATAAGTAGAGAATTCACAGATATGTTACTTTACTTCGCTGTGTAAGTGCAATGGGCAGGGGACTTTGCATTAGTTAAGGGTGATATAAATGGCTTGTTTTTATTCTCGGGGGGGGGGGGGATGTTGTTTTATTAACAGCAGACATAATATTGTGTTGAATATCTAAATGTGAATACAGACCTTACATTTTTGTGCTGCTGTAGTGATATGATACTGTTTTGCTGAATTGTTTTTACGCTATGCATTACCACTTCCTGTTCTTGGCATGTACAGAGAACTCATGCACAGTATTCTCAGCATTTATTTGACATACCTTGTTCAAAGTAGAGTATTATGGGCCTACAGTGCATCTTTGTTCTTAGTTTAGTGTTTCTGATCTTCCTGACAGCCTGGCCAGCACTGGCCAACCTTAAACTGAGCGCTACTTGTTAATCGGAATATGAGTCTAGAATGAATCAGGCTCAGTGCTATCAGTAGACCTAAATGCCACCAGAATGCTCATGATCACATGCAGATGTGTGATGTGGTGTTATCTCTGAATTAATTGGCTGAGTAGTGTCAAGGACCATGTTAGGTATTGGTTATCGCTGATAGTGGGTATTATTTTATATGCTGTCAAACAGTGTGTCTTTTTGTATGAAATATAGGTGATTTTGTTATTCTAAAAAGCTTAAGACAAAAATTTCACCATAATTTTCCAGGGTCACAATTCTAAGCACAACAGGCATCCATCTGGAAATGAAACCCATTAAAAATGCCTTGTGCTTAAGGAAGAGAAAGTGGATGAAATAGGGTCTAGGCTAGAACAGGATGTTGGTCTTATCATATCCCACGTGACCTTCATTCATGGGATACTTTGAAGGATAAAGTGCACAAAATAAACTGCCAGATGGAAGAAGAATTGGAGGAGAACATCTGGAAAAACAGTCCATAAATTACAAAGGAGTTCATGTCAGTCTGAACATGTTTAAATGATATAAGGGAATGTACAGAGACAGCATTTTCCTGCAGCTTTTATACTATAGGTAAGTTGCTTTTATTGTTCTTATGAAGCAATTCTAGACTCATGCCAGAATTAACTGATAGCACACAGCTAAAGGTAGGCTTTTTGTGGCCTGTAGTTGTAAAATAGCAGAACTTTGTAAGAAGGCTTAACTCTGTTTTATAGACAGTCATTAAACTGTTGGCTTTCTGTTGTTTCCTTTAAAAAGGCCCACAGTGTGAATTTACTGTGCCATGGTAAATTAGGTGCTGCAACCTTGATCTGTAGCATGTACAATAATATTTTATTGAGTTGCATTTGTGTTGCTTTAGAGATGCAATACCCCCTAATCACAGAGCCTTGAATTATTTCACCACTCCAAAGTCACCATTGTCATCATTGTTGTCATTGTCATCATCGTTGTTGTTGTTGTTGTTGTTGTTGTTGTTGTTGTTGTTGTTGTTGTTGTTGTTGTTGTTGTTGTTGTTGTTGTTGTTGTTGCAACTCATTACTGGCTTCTAGCTTCTTAACAGAGGAAAACAGACTTTTCTTATATTGTTCTTGTGCTTTAAAACAGTACAATGCAGTACAGTGCAATGCCAAAACTCAGCTTGTATTATTTCATACAGCATAGTGTTTATATTATTTCTCTTCACGATCAAATCTAATAGATTTACTTCAATTTGAAAGCCATTTTTAAAGGGTGAAGCAAAGTTCAGTAAATGAGTTTTGTTAATGTGACTTTTCTAACTTGCAAATTCAAATTACCTTATCCAATAAAGTGACCATATTTTTCAAGTCATGGTAATGTCTACAGACTCTGTGTTTCATATCTAGTGCTGGCTTGCCTGATGTATCAGAAGTATGTGTCATAATTTACACAATAAAGTTTATGATTAGAAACAAACAAAACTTCAAAAGTGGGACCGATTTCTCTATGTACCTAGAAGGTAATAAAGTTGTAGTAAGTAGGCATACTGTAAAAGAAAACACAATAGCATTAATTGTAACAAGACATCTATTTGTATTTGTTACAGGAGGTATTGAGAATAGTTTACATTCAGTTTCTCACATGCTTACTATATTCGCCATACAAAAACTCATGGCAAGTGATAATTGTGTGACCCCAGCGTCAGTTTTCAATGAGTATTTGTGCTAGCAGTGTAGGTGCTCAGCTTACATGTGTTGCTGGCGTGTCACACAGGCAGAAAATGTACCATTAAAACATGATTGACACTACTGATATGCTCGTGGTTAGCTCGCATTTGTGGAAACTATTTTTTGCCTGTATATTAATGCATCTGTTCATACCAACATTCATGCTTACTTTGCAAAGTGGTCAGGTGTCCACGGGTATTCGTCAGAAGCATATTTAACCCAATAATAGTGCAGTTACTTCCAGATTTCTATTTTTTTAGGTTTTTGAAGGTGGTAAAAAAATGAACTGCATTTGTGAGTGCCATAAGAGCTTTCAGTATGAATACTGTACCAAAATCCCAGACTGTTTGCTTAGCTGTGGCTGACCATTAGAGAGAGAGAGAGAGAGAGAGAGAGAGAGAGAGAGAGGCAGCAGCTATAGCTGCAGAATGGTAGTGTGCCTATCCATTACAGTCATCATGTTACATGCTTTCTTACTGACAGCTGTCATCGGCAGTAGATAGGACATGGACAGTCCTCTTGCAAAGCCACCAAGATAACTGGACTTAAATCTCATGGATTTTTTCTTTGGCATGGTTTGAGTATGTACTCAGGAGAAATGAAGTGGCAGCATATTCATGATTCTTCTCAGTTTGCTCCAAACTATGAATATGCAAGTGGATGCACCAGTCTGTCATACAGTGTGCTGAAACATGTATAAAAATGAATGGAAATTATTTTCAACACCTGTTATCCATACAAATGTCATGTTATTACTAGTGCTGTTGCATTTGGTTTAGAGTAGAGTATACCTGGGTGCTGTAACTTTAATAGTGTGTAGGTCTGTGCAGAAGTGAAATCAGGTCCCTTTTTATGTGAAGTTTTTTGTTTTCTTTTGATCATACAATCCACCATATAAATTACTGCATCTCAGAACGTGCCGTGTGTAAATTAAACTCTTTTATTTATTTAATGATACTGAAAAAACATGCTGTCCTGTTCTAGAGAACAACTTGAAAGTGGTGATTGTTCATGATGCTGCACGGCCCCTTGTGCCATCAGAATTGGTGGAGGAATTGGTGGTTGCAGCAGAAGAACATGGTGCAGCTGGTGCCATTAGGCCCCTTGTTTCCACAGTTCTGCAGGCCAACTCAGATGGGTTCCTGGACCACAGTTTGGATAGGTCCAAACATGTATCCAGTGAAACGCCCCAAGCTTTTCAGTTTGACATTTTGACATCTGCTTACAACAAGGTTTGTTTCTTGTTATTCATAGTCATGGTATGTATGGGAGGATAATATTAAAAAGGATCTTAGAGCACAGGGTGTGAGGGTGTGGAGTGGTTTTAAGATTCTAGGGTAGGATTTAATAGCAAGCATCTGTGCAAATGATAATGAACCTGTGGGTTCCATACAAGCTGGGAATTTGTTGACCAACTGAGCAGTCGTTAGCATGAATTTGTTGTAGACGTGAAAGTGAGAATTTGTGTCCAAATACAGTTTAACTTGGTTATAATGACCTCAGTTTGTGTGATACCACAGTTATGACATATGCATTCTGTAGTACCAACTGATCCTCCATAAGGCACATGTTTTTATGCCTTCCTTAGTACAACATACGTAAGAGCATCTGTCTCAGATATAATGACATTGCCAGTCTTCAGTTCCAATATAACTTTCCAAGAAGTAGGCTATTTTCAGAATTCAACCCTCTCCTCGTCCTTGAGAAGACAAGCCCTCTACTCTTTCGGGTAGCTATATAAATTCCAGACCTGGAAAATGACGATAGTAATGGGTAAGTGTGCTTGATGTTTCCCTGTACTTTTTAGGCGGATTTGCAGAATTGCAAAAAGATAGCACAATGATTTAAGTAGTATGCGTACAGACCTGCATTTTGTTTTGAAATATTCTTCTTTCACTTTTACCATACACTTCCCTAAGAGTGACGGTCATTTACAGCAACACAATTTATTCGGTCCCTATGATGACATAATAAAGTTTGACAGTATTTGAGCACCCACCGAATGATCATAAATGGAAAGAGGTTGGAGTTGGGCTTTATTTGGAATGTGTGCACAATGCCTGTAAACAAACCTGAGGCAGGCAGAAGACAAGTTAAAAGAGTATTTCACAGCGTGCTGACTGTTCTTTCATTTGACCACCTATGGACCATTATTCACAAATTGCATTCCCTTGTCAGTATGTACTACAATTGACTGCATACCTTTCCCAGAGGCAGTGTTTTGTCCCATTGGAAATCCTTTTAAGCATGCACCCTTAGTATGTCTTATTCTTGAATCTTGCCAAACTGTCTGCTTCATGCAGCCGAAACTACACAGGTTTCGTCAAAATAGTGGGTGGTTTAATTAATGTTGCGGAGATATCTGTGACACTGGGAAATGATTGTTTCCTGTTTTGAGGCAACAGTTTTTTGCTGTGTCTCAAATTTTTTAGTATTTCGTATGTAGCTGTCCTCTTCAAATGAGAACTTGCAGTTTATCATACAGTTTTGTCAGTTGTAGACATTTCATTGCTGAAGTAAAATATATGGACTTTATTGCAATAATACCTACAACCAATTTATCAGTGATATTTATGAGTATTGTGGTTATCCTCTTTGGTTTATGTTTCTGTAGTGATTGAATCTGGATGGTGGATTTGTACATAATATCTTGAAAACATTATTAATGCCATTCATATCAAAGAACCTACTAAAGAAGCTACTTTTTTCTGCTATATTTGATATTGCTGTATAAGAGCTCTCCTTTCAAAGTGTCTTATTCTCATGTATAATTGTAATTTTTTTCACATGTATTATGCTCTTTGAAAGTAGTTAAATTTAAAGTGCCGATAAAATCTTTATCCAGCTAATTTTAGAGTTTGAAGTAGAGTATACAGGAATGTTAACCAAATACATCTTTAATTTGTTTAGAATACTTTTGTAGTGAAGTTCAGGATAATTCAGAGGGTTTAAACATAAATAGAAATTATATTAATCTGCTGGACTAAAGAGTGAATACCATAAAAGAAAACACAGCCTTTGGACATGTTAGTTTATAGCGAATGTAGGGAACCTAATTATCTATGCACATATCTTACAATAAAAATGAAGGGCAAAATCCAACTATGAGTGTTAACATTTTCGATCATCCATTAAACATGCGGTAACAATTGAAGTCCAGTACTCAGAAATACAGGTGTCAGATTGTGTAGTATTAGTGATGCTGTTAACTGCACAGTAACTCAGTAAATGCATGCTATAAATCAGTACAATATTTTATTTCCTCATCTGCTTTCAAAAGATTAATCTGTAAGATTATAATGAAACTTAATATCTGGCTGAGTATGAAGTGCAGCGATGGAGGGTGTTGGAAAGAATAGAATAAGTATGGGTTGAGCCCTTATGGTCCCGATGCATGTAGGTCTTACCGGCCCTTTGTGCCCCCTTCCTAGGCCTGAGTCATGACAGCCCTGTCCTTCTAAAGGAGTTCTACATTGTCCCCAGACTCAGACCTCTAATGTCCTTAGGGCCCATAAAAAAAAGGATCCCAGATAAATATGCCTGAGTGTCACCAGGGCTTCACTCTCATCCAAACACAAAGGCTGAGGTTTCCTCCCCAGCCCTGTTATCTTTCAAAGTCCCCCCCCCCCCCCCCAAGAAAAGCTCCCCTCCTAGGTCCCCCTATGGAGCTCCTGCATTGAGAAAGATGCTCCATCACCAGAGCCCTCTCTACATATCTCTCAAAGTCCCCAGAAATGAAACCCCCCTCCAGGTTCCCCTTACAGACCCCTACATAGAGGAAGATACTCCATCTCCAGAGCCCTCTTTACGTAACTCTCAAAGTCCCCAGAAAAGAAACCCCTCTCCAGGTTCCCCTTACGGAGTCCCTACATAGAGAAAGATGCCCCAGCTCCAGAGCCCTCTCTACATATCTCTCAAGGTTCCCAGTCCAGAGCCCTCTTTACATATCTCTCGAAGTCCCCAGAAAAGAAACACTCCCTCCAGGTTCCCCTTATGGAGCCCCTACATAGAGGAAGATGCTCCATCTCCAGAGCCCTCTTTGCATATCTTTCAGAGCCCCCAGAAAAGGAACCGCCCCTCCGGGCTCCCCTTATGGAGCCCCTACGTAGAGAAAGATGTTCCATCTTCGCAGCCCTCTTTATATATATTCAAAATTCCCAGAAAAGAAGCCTCCCTCCAGGTTCCCTTCTCAGAGCCCCACAGAAATAGACGCTCCGTTCCCAGAACCCTTTTCTACCTGTCTCTCGCAGTCCCCGGTTAAAGAGCCCTCCCCCCCCCCCTCCAAGTTCCCCATCAGGGCCCCAATGGAGACAGATGATCATCACCAGGGCCTTTTCTACCTCTCTCTCAAAATTTGCAATAAAGGAACCTCCCTCCAAGTTCCCCTCGAAGCCCTATGGAGAGAGATGCCCATCACCAGGGCCTTCTACACATATCATTTATAAAGCCCAGTAAAGGATCGCCCCTTCTAGGTTCCCATTTCAGAGCCCCCAAAGAGAGGGATGCTCCATATCCAAAACACACCTTCACTCATCTCTGAAAGGCCTGGGGAAAGAGCCCCCTACCTGGTTCCCAAAATGGGGCCCCCACAGAAAGAGATGCCCTTCCCTAGAGCCTTCATACATCAACTCACTCATTACTCATTTGTGGGGAAAGAACTCAGTCCACCAAGCAGAGCCCCCATGCTTGGTAAGGCTAAAATACACCTGGGAGGTCGCCTGGTATCCCAGAGGGTGCCGTTTGTGACAGACTCACCCACTGCCATTCATCCCATAGGCACGGCACTCACACCACAGGATTGGGGATTGTTTTTCAAGGTTTACTCCTTTAGATCTGCTGTGTTCTGCACAAACAGAGTCACCTCCCATAGGTTATGGCTCTTCACCACGCACAGACAGTCTTGGTTGAAAAGAGGCTATGTATGATGCATTTATCACCCCTGGGGAAAATGGCAGCACTCTTATTGGACCGGAGCTACCACCCTTCAGCAGTGACCCAAATTGGCTGCCCCGTATCAGGCCCAACCCAGGCCGGTGCCATCGCCTCACGGCAATGACCCGACCAGGGCCCGGACCCAGCACTCATCCCCTTGACCCCAGGGTGTTGAAAAACAAAGTGAGTGGAACATTTTGACATAAGTGAGCTGAAGGGAAAATTATCTGGAAGGACTTCATAATTTGCACTGTTCTATTGATATGTTATGAAGATTGAAATGTGCAGTGTTTGTAGGTCATATGGTAGGGGCAAGAAGTGTTTACAGTATTTTGGATGGATAACTCATAGGTGCTGGCATGGGCCTTTAAAACAAAAATAACTCCCCACATCTGGCTACATTGGGATTTAAAGGCTGGGCAATAAAGTTTAAAGAAATCTGGGTCTCAGTCTCAGGTAATTGTTAAATTAAATTTAGGTATTAGCATATATATACATATATAGAGTATATATTAGGCTCGTTAGCTTCAAATTATGTATCTATCATAGGACAGCTTCCTCTGTAACGTTGATAGCATGTTGTGTTTAGTGCAGTGATGAGGAGCTGGATGCTGGGACAGAATGCTTGCAACTAGCTCTCAGTCACACTGGAGTTCGAGCAAGACTTATTGAGGGGCCTCCTGACCTCTGGAAGGTGACCCACAAGAAGGACATTTATGCTGCTGTTGGTTGTCTGAGAGGCAAGTACAGTGAATGAATTTAATTGTAGAGTTGAATGTAAAAATATGTAATTGTCTAAAACTGTAACTTAATCCATATTCATACATAATCCTATCACTAGCTTCTTAAATTGTAATTTAGTTTTCAGTTGTAAGACTGTGCCATTGCTTCCAGTTTTAACATACTATATTACATTCCTGATTTATTTTCTGTGAATGCCAAGATGGTACTTTGGAGTGATCTACAAACAGTTCCTTCATATCATTTACATTTCAGTATATTATCATCCTTTGATCTCATATATACTGCATAACATATCCAACTGATACACCATTGGTAAAAAGACAGGAAATAAACTGTATGTAGCTACTAGTGTGTCACAACAGTTAGATAAATAACACAGTTTAGTGGTATTAATGCATCTGGAACAGCCATATGTTGTCATCAGACATGATTCCTCATACAGATAGTTTATGACAGTTCCTATGTTGTGAAAGACCTTATTTCTTATTCATTCAGAGAGAACAAACCAAGTTTGTATCATGGCATCTGAAGAGAATGAGACTGTGAAACTCTTGACAGAAACCCTTGAATCTAAAGTATCAGTGGTGCAGTGTATAGTTACATCCATGGATATGCCCAGAATGCGATCAAGACAGACTTTCAATACTGTAGTCTTCTTTCACCTGCATGAGATTGACCAAGACAATCAACTCTTGGACTTTGCAGCCATGTTGGATGTGGACCATCAGGTAAAAGCCTTTGATGTTTTAAGGTATTGAATATCAGAGTGTATGTTTTTTAAGGATGAAAGTAGTGTGTAAGTTTCAAGGTCATTTAGAACTGAAGGTTTGTTTGAGATGACAGTAACTCTGAAAATTCAGTATAGATGTTCTTTGTAATAAATATTTTTTTGTAATTTACATTGAATTGATGAGTACAGTAAAACAGTAAAATATGTATCTCTGCCCGATCTTTGACAAATCATCTCTGCCTAACACCTCCAATGCCCTCTTGCTTTGTAAAATATTTTTTATAAATTGCCATTGTGAATTTGTGTGCTTTTGTTGGTACTGTGACTAAGTGTTCTGTAGTACATTTTATAGTGATTTTTGGTATCCTGTAATAAAAGGATGTGCAATAAGTAAGGTTCCTGAAGTCATAAAAATTAAATGTGAAGTTATTGCAGTGTTACATATAACTCATTTATTCCACTGAAGTATCATTATTTTTCAGTGTATTGCCCAACCACATTGCAGCATTTAAACCATCTTGGCACACATGTAAGAAATCCATCATGGTAGAAATTGGGCTCTTGCATCTCATTTCATCATGGACATTGTTGTGTGCAGTTCTGATGGACAAGTCCAATGCAGTGGATAAATCTGGAATTGTTAGTTGTCAGTTTTCCAAATTCACTTCCACCACCATACTGCTTTCATATCCTTGCTTGATATGCTGGGCCAACTGGTGGAATCATCATCATGGATGTCTAGTTGACCATTTTTGAGCTCCACACCATTTTCTAATGCACTGCACTCATTGTGCCGTCACCATACACTTACGTAAATTGGCTGTGAATTTTTGACTGGGGAAACACCCATCACCCATAAAACCAAATTCCACTATGAACTTTTGTGTACAATGAAGCTTCCAGTGTCATTGCCATTACACATGAACTTCTGCCATAAATAGCATATGACTGACACCCCTGCTATAAGCAGGGGTGTACTGGAAAACAAAATGTGTGATTGACACAAAAATCAACAGGCTATCTTATTATCAACAGGAATCTAATTATTGAACACACCTCATAGATAGGGCATAACCTAGAAAATTTCAGCATTTTCCTTATTCATCTTACAACATACTTATTTTGTTGTGCTATAATTATATTTACTTATTTTAAAATGATGTCGGTAAGCAAAAATGCCATCCCATGTTGTGTGTAGAATGTAGAGACTATCTGCACGTTCAGGTACATAAAATGCCAAATTATCCAGATACGTCTGTTACAAGAGTATCAGTATAAGAGACCTGTATAGAAAGTATCTTACAAAATACAATAATTGATTGAGAAATTGGAAGTTAAGGTACCAGGGTGTGAGGGGATTGTTGATAGTAGACGGAAGGAAGATATATAGCCAGATTTATTTTCATTTGAAGAACTAATAAGCATCCAGTTAGGAACAAAAGTTTCATTCACTTTCTCCATAGGGTCTCATAGTCCATGTGATAGAACATACAAGTGCAGATGGCATGCAGAGCATGTCGGTGTATGATCTCCATCGAAGTGGACGAAATATGGCCAAACACTACGAGAAGCTGCAAAAGGGAGTTGTTGTTATTCATTGTCTGACTCCTGGGGAAGACAGACGATTGGCTGAACTGGTATCAAGCCTTATCCTATCTGATGCGAGCACATTTTCTGGCCAGACACTCTTCCTTTAAAACAATGTGCTGCAGTTGGTGAGTGGTAGACTATTACCATAGCACATGTTTGTTACAATGTGTGCAGTCTCATGTAGCATATGAACTAAAATTGCAAGTTCTGTTTCCAATTTTCCTTCAGAAATAAGCTCTGATCTTAAATACGGTGACAGCTGGATGTGTGTGATATTGGATATCATCTCGTCCATTTTGAGAGAAACACACATCTCTCAGTAAATTTTGGACTGTGATGACTCATGATGGCATGGTGGATTTAATAATTACAGTATTGCTTTTTCGTCTTCAGGAGATGTAAAGAGTGACATACAGATGACTTACGATTATTGTGTATGCACATAATTCAGAAAATTGGTGAGGTCTAAGGAATGGATCCTTTGCACAAAATTCCTAGCACTTTCAGTACACAGCCTGTACCTGAGAATGAAAGGATTTATTCTCCAAATATTCCTAAATAAAGGTAATTCAATTCCTTTTGCAAAGGAAAACAGAGTCACTATAAACATTCAACAGTAATACGCTTGGGAAATTCTAAATATTATGTATAAATGTGTGATGACCAAAACATAACACTGAAACTTCTGGCTAGCTTGTATCACTGCTTACAAGGAATCTTAGTTCTGAAGTATCCATACATGTGTAAGTTGGCAGTGGATATCAGTCATTAACCCATATGTGTGTGTGTGTGTGTGTGTGTGTGTGTGTGTGTGTGTGTGTGTGTGGGTGTTCTGTGCTGTCTCCTGCACAGAAGTGACAATTTGTAACACTCAGGACAATGTGCAAAACCTAAATCCATGGGGCACAGTCCTTCCTGAGAAGCTAACAGGTCCTCAGCTAGTCAAGAAATTCCCTGAATTTTATGGAACCCGAAGGTTCGTTACCGCATTCATAAGAGCCAGCCACCTGTCCCTATCCTGAGCCACATCAATCCAGTCCATGCCTCCCCATCCCACTTCTTGAAGATCCATTTTAATATAACGCTCCCATCTACACGTAGGTCTTCTAAGTGGTCACTTTCCCTCAGGCCTTCCCACCAAAACCTTGTATGCACCTCCCCCGTCTCCTATATGTGCCACATGCCCTGCCCATCTCCTACTTTTTGATTTGATCAACTGAATAATATTTGGTAAAGAGTACAGATCATAAAGCTCTTTGTTATGTAGTCTTCTCCACTCCCTTGTTGCCTCATGCTTCTTAGGATGCGTGAAAACATACACCATAATTGTATAATACTAAGGCAGCAACTTATTCAGTTTCAGGTCATCGAAACAGTACAGACGTTCAACTGTCACCCTACATAATACTCACATCCGTAATCAGGTATATGTCTGTGTGTTTTGATGTTCAACAGATACTGAATCCCACAGTTATATTAAAACTCAGTATAATGCAAGTACTATGCTCAAATGTTGAAATATATATAGATATATATATTATATTTAAGTGTTGTACAGCAGAAATAAGCTAGGTGTACTATCTAGTGCTACTTACTCTTGACATGTCTCTATTGTTAGGTGCGTTCGCAAAGTTGTTAAAAGCTGCTATTAGCTTCATCATGTCTGTCTAACGTTCTGTCTGTCTGGAACAAAGTGGCTCTTGCTGGATGGATTTTCATGAAATTTTATATTTGAGCATTTTTTAAAAATTGTCAAAATTCAAATTTCATTAAATCTGACAAGAATAACACATACTTTACATGAAGACCTAAGTACATTTATGATAATATCTCGATCAGTTCTTTTTATAATGAGAAATGTTTCAGACAAGAGTTGTGGAGAAAATCAAAACATATTTTATGTTCAATAACTTTCTTCCAAAAACCATGCCATTATGAGATGTGGAAAAATATGTTAGAGCCAGACAGGCCACAGATGACAATATATGGCACATGTGCATGTCATGCTGGATAACAAAGGCTACAGACACACACTCAGAATATGTAATACTTATTGCTTTTCCACAGCAACAATGGTTACGCGAACGCGCCTCAATATTTGGTTATACGTACATTGCCCATTGTTGAATGTTAATTTCTTTTGAACAGTATTCTTTCATAAATGCATTTTAAGTCATTTACAGGTATTGTAAGTTTGAATTATTATCAGATGCAATAGACATATTTTCTTTGTAAGTGTTTTCAGCTATTCATATGTGATGTATTTGTTCAGTATATTGTGTCAAAATTTTATCTATTCATTATGTATGAATTGTGAAACAGTAACCAACTATATGACATTTTTAGGAAGTACTGTTTTTTTTTATACTGATTGACAGCTTTATTCTCATATTCCCAGATTCTCTTAACATCTGCAGTGTTCAAATCCTATTCTTATGAAGACCAGTATTACTGAAAATTGTGGATGTTATGACCAGTATGTAGACAAATGTGTGAGATTTAAGAAAGCTGCCAAAGAAGTAGAACATTTTGGCATAGATTTGTGACATGAATTATGCAAACTCTAGTCAATTTATGAGACTACACTTTTTTTAACTATGAGCGATGGTGGCTTTGATTACACAAAGGAGGACCCAGACCTTATTTCAACAGTCTTAATTACCTGTATTTATATATGTTTTTTTCAGAAGTTACTCAATACATTAGCTTAATTTTTTAATATTTTGGTTGAGGTGTTGTTAACCTTTATAGTTGGGCCTGTAAATCCCATTGTAGCCACTGATGGCCAGAGTTATTTTCATTTTTAGCCTCTAGGAGATGGATTTAAATTGCAGTTGTATCTTGTGATTGCATGAGCTTTACTGGCTGATGTGAACATCTAAATCACTACCAAGTAAACACACAAGAGACCAGCATATGGCATGCTAGGCCACTTGCCAATACATTTCACAGACCAGCATATGGTCTCATAGGATGATAAAGGTTAAACGCTCATGCTTGCACCTGCATGGGACTGTTTTCCCATTCATCCATTTAGAATTACACTTAATGGGACCTGGGCATCCTGTTTGGCTGACACAGATGAAAGAATGGTACCACTTTCATAACAGTATATTATACCACAGTCACATAATAAGTTGTCCCTCATAATCCAGTTTTTTTACCATTGAGAAAATGGACAATTGTGTTACTATAAATGTTCTTGGGAAGCTTTGTACTGTTTGACGTGAGTGCTGAAGATGGATGGTGGTGAAGAATTTGGACACACTCACAGGTATAGTGAGGGAAGCTACTGTTAATTATGAGTACTTGACCACACAATAGCTGAAACTGGCTCTGTATGAGGTACAACATGTGTACAAATTTATAACTTCGCAGCTTCAGTAAGTCTTCAGACAAGTGTATGTAGTACACTAGCAGTCTGATTTGGAAGAAAATGCAGTGCAATTTAATCAACTGTTGTTGCACCCACCTTGCTTCCATACATTACAGCACCACAGTCAGAGTAATCTTGGGCATCAGCATCTTCCAGGCACTTCTTGAATATTCCTCATCATCTGATGAGACACTTGATACCAACTGAAGATCATATATCAGTTTCTACTGTCTTTTATAATTGAGTCTTTTCAGGATTTTCCCGAACTTCCTCCTGGATTAATGTGCATCTGCTGAATAGTTTATGTAGAAGTTAGTTACATTTTGGGTAAAACCATTGCATCAAACACAACATTTGTAGGTGCACACACATTTGTGTGAAATGTCTATTAAAATGACTGTCAGTTTTTACATACATAACAACTGAGAACCCTGGAATTAATTATCATGAAATTTGGTACTGGAGAATTTTATGAAGCATTGTTAAGCCATTTCAGTTTTCATGACTTACATGCACTTCTGAGTGCATCTCAAGCAGAACATGCTACATACTTACTGCAGAAATGAAAGTTTTGAATGAAAATTGTAGAGAAGAATGAAACATTTTATGTACAGTATTTTTCTGTAATTCTAAACTTTTGCAACCATGAAACAAGAACTGTTTCCTATGTGTAAATTTTTGAACATGGATATTTAACTATGAAGAGTGGACATCTGAACATACCCATTCTCTCACATGAGAAACAAAGGAAAAGTCATGTGTTTAGAGTGTGTGGAAACCAGGCCTTGATTCTTTTACTGTGGTGGTGTATTACATTGTGACTTTAAGCCACATACATTTTTTTATATAGTGCATATAAGAACAAACTAATCCTTGGTACTGAGTGTTTATTCACTTGGTATATAATATTAATATTAATATTTATTTCACATACCAGCCATCTCACAGAATACCTCGTGTGCACCATGGGCTATGGAACTTGTCACAATACATGTACATACTAGCAGTTTCATAGTTTTGTGTTCTTGACAGTATGAAAAGTATAAACTAACAGTGAATAGGCTGATGTGAAGTTAATGTTTGTTTATTGTAAGGGAACATCTGTCCTACTGTTGATAAGTTCTGTAAGCTTTACTTCCATGAGTCATCAGAGTTGACATGTGTGTTGTATATACACTGTATAATTGTTTCAGTTCCTGCATTATCTAGAGAATGTACATATGTGTGTGTCACCAGATGAGTGGCTTTCCAAGCACAGATACCAGACATCACTGCATGAACTGTGTTGATTGTCTTTGGTGGAGTGTTTGAAAAAATGTAGCCCACACATCCACTTTTATAGTACTTAATCTCACTGTGATCTTATTTTTTTCCAACTGCAGTTCCATAATAGCTTTTTCTGTCATTGGCCTTTCCAGTAACTTGTGGATTCAGGTTCCAATTTTCTTTTGTACATGCTGACCACAAGTTTGTGGATTGCAAAGTTGGCACCAAAATGTTTCTTTTCACAGAAAGCTTTTGATACCTTTTGAGTCAGCGTCACCAAAGTATATGGTACCTCTGAGTTGTGTGAAAATATTTTCAGGTGTCACAGGTTTCCATCTCGCTGCTTCTCAGCTGGAAATGTGTTGGCAATACCCGCTAACTTTTTGCTTTTACTTATGGACTACTAATACTGGCACTTTTCTTCTGTAAGGGCATCCACATTCAGTAATTTTCAAATGTCCACAGTCAATGCACAAACACTAGCCATTTCACACTTCGGGTGATGATGGAAGGAATATTCAATTATTACAGTTTTCTTCCTGCTGTTTCCCATGTAGCAGCTAGTTCTTTTTCATCTTAAAGTTTTTTTAATAATCATTAATGTTTCTTCATATTTAGAATATTTTAAAGTGGATATGTTGCACATCTTCACCAAGATTTTCAGAGTTGAACTTGTGACTTTGAACTTGAAACTTTGTGCATGGATTGATATCACTGGATGGAGGTATACACTTTTATACTCTGGCCACATTTAAGAGAAGTTTAATTCAACTGTGGAAACTTTACTTTCTGTAGAATTTTGATACTAATCATGTGGAGGTAACAAATATTAGAATAATGATTGGGGCAAGGCAGTTCGTAAAATAACTAGGCAAATAAAGGGTGGTTATGATTGCACATTATAAATTCTAGTTCCAGTTTTCTTTCGGTTGTTTCAGTGCTGTAATATGATGTAAGAACTGTCATATGGATGATCAGGTCATCATCATCATAATTCAAATTAAATTGTTGCTCAGTGCCAGATTTGTTGGATGCATACAACAGCTCTGTTCAGATTAGCAGCTGTACCACAAACCTGCCTCATTAGTTATTTCTGGCTATAAGAATACTCGAGTTTGACAGTGCTGTTTCCTTGCAGGATACACACAAGAAAAACCAGTAGCCAGTAATTGTAGCAAGGTAAAGTGTTTCTTTCTTTTAGCATTTCACAGCATTATTGCTAATGTGGAGTGCATGGCTTTAAAACCTCACTATATTAAGAAATGTAGTAGTTTGTGGACACAACATACGGGACCAACATATCTGTGCACAAAATGTAGGAAAATAAGAATTTTAATTAGTGTGTGGAAGAATGAAAGTAGACTTAAAGATCAATTTCAGTTATCATAAAAAGTTAGATTCATGATCAAGTTACATTTAATAAGATTGAGGCTCTTACAACAGTGACTATGATGAATAGTATCTTCTGTAATGTGACACTTCTGTCTTCAGGGTACCCTCACAGGAACCTGCTGCCTCTATCTTTCAGGGCATCTTGAAGACAGACACACAACAGGTTCATCCACAACACTAAATTTCTAGCAGGCTACAAACATCATATTTCTGTTGTACTTCAGTTTTGTGTGGAACAAATATGTAGTTGTTCCTTACCATACTTCAGTGCCATCACTTTACCATATGTAACATGATTATAATACATCGCTATGACTCAGTATTTGTGTTCTAAGTTGTGTATTTAATACTGCAGATCATACGCTGCTTTGTAAGTTGTAGGGAGGGGCATTCTTCAGGGATAGCATGGTACATTTTACAGCTGCATAAATATGGTAAATTTTATTTAGCTTCATCTTCCCATCCTCACTGCAGGCCCCTCCCCAAAACACTATGATAGAAGATTTATATTGTTTTGCAAACTATCTCTGGTATCATCACCACCACCGCCATCATATTATTATTATTATTATTATTATTATTATTATTATTATTATTATTATTATTATGCGTTTAGATTCTCATCACTCTGTGAAGTTACCTATTTTTAACTTAATTTTTGTGATTTACACACACACATATTTAAAACACAATTTTCTGATTTGTTGCATGTGTTACAATTTTTCAGTGTTAAGACACTAACAAAGAATTCACATTGCAATAATTTAATACCTATGCTTTCAAATTGCACGGGTAAACTATGTTGACTATGTAGTGAATGTCAGATGTTAGAAACATGACGTACTGTGTCTGATAATTGATGTGTCCATGTTTCATAAAGCCTTAATAAGTACTGATGTACGTAATGAATGGAATAATATCACAATCTATTTTTCTCTGTTGTTGAAACAATTTATTTTTGTGGCTCTAGAATTATAAGAAAATCAAAGTGTAAGTGAATTTTAACATTTCTGGGGTCAATAAAATCTGTTTTACAAACCTGGAATGAAGGTTCATGGCTCTCTAATGGTGCACAAAAACAAATACAGCAGGATTCACTATAATATGCAGTACTTATATACAAACTACTCCCAACACCACATCAAATACAATACTGTACATTACATAACCAATACTTATATTGCAACCACCATTTGCAAAGAACACTATTTACTGTCCAGAAATATACTTGTGTGTGTTATAAATATAAAACCAGTGACTCTGGCATGTATGAAGTTTACTTAAAATCATCCGGGTTAAACATTCCCTGAAACAAAGAAACACATAATTGCTAAGAATCTGAAGAAAATTATACAGAATTTCCTTCTTCCTTTGTTCCTTGCCAGTACAAATGTGAATGTAGCGTCTCTCTGTTCTTAAAACTTGGTTTTCAGAGCTGATTTTTCTTTCATAAATACATCTACATAATCTCACATATAATACATAAGTTTCTGTTTACTTAGTTCATTTAAAAGTGGTGTTATAGCTTGGTGGATACATAATGACGTGGACCCACCATCACTGCAGTATGGCACGACGTTACTTTGCAGATGAGGAGTTGGCCTCCAGATATGGAGGGTAGCTGTGACTGCACTGAACAAGCAACTGTGGACAGCCAATAAGTGGTGATCCTGCAACTTGCAGTTTACGGTGAGATAACATTACCCCACTGTAAAACTTTAGGATATTAAGAAATGTGTTGACAATGCCTTGGGTGGGCTCTTCTGAACAGAAATTCATTAAAGGTGGAGAATTTCTTGATAGTTGAGCAGCTATTGCTCAGTTTACATACTGCCTTGTCCTTCCAGTGCTGATAGTTAATATTATGCCTTCTCCCTACTATGGAAAGCAGTGGTACATTATGAAGGTCAGTACTGCGCACGCTTTTAAACCGTACTCACTTAGTTTCATTATTATTCAGATTCTACTGTGTTATGATTCTATTCTGTTTACACAAACAGTGTATAACGTAATACCTGTTAAATGCCTAGTTTTAAATAATCCGTATACTATGACCAAAATCTTGGGAATATTCCTGAAGATTCTGAGAGACTGACATATTTAATATGTGGTAAGGGGTATAAAACATATTTAATATGTGATCAGTTTACAGATGATATGAACAGGACGGTCTGTATCACAGAAGTAGTCATTTCACTGTGACACCCTACAGGCGCACCTCCCTATCATTCTGATTCTGTGTTTTCAGTGTAAAGGTGTCAGCCTTGATTAGCTTGTGTAGATTGGAGGTATCATCAGTGAGGGACTGTGGGTCTTCCCATCAGGAGATTAAGTGTATTTATGAATGTTCCAATGTGGGAACACTGGAATCTTGACAGACTTTTGGATGTGAAAATTCTACTATAATGCCATATCATTACCACTTTCATGTAACTTTTCATGCCCAACTGTTGGTTTGAAAATATTACTATCAATCTACGCTGCATAACACCAAGGAAGAGTGAAGATGTAGTTTACACTAATGCGGAAGCCTGAAATCACACAAATTTCTTCTCCCCCTAATTTTACACTTATATCTGCTAACAAAATTTGCACATAGTACTCGGGGAATAGATCCAATACCTGCTGTAATTCCTCACAGAAGCAGTCTTTCTAGCAGTTTTATTGTCAGTTCGGGCATGCACATTAACAGTACAATCTGGCCAGTGACATAAATATTATTATTACATCCTAACTAACTAACTAACTAACTAACTAACTTATTCACAGGATGGAACAGAGTTCTTCTTGAGAAGCCCACACTTCCTCAGCTAGTCACAAAAATCTTTGCATTTTACAGTACCCAAAGGTTCATTGCCATGCCATAAGAACCCCTGATCCTGAACCAGATTAATCCAGGTCACACCTTCCCACCCTGTTTAAGATCCATGTTAATATTATCTTCCCATCTATGCCTATATTTTTCAAGTGGTCTCTTTCCTCCAGCTTTTTGCAACAAAACCCTGTATGCATATCATGTCCCCTGTGTATCACATCTTCCTTGATGTGATCATCCTAATAATATTTTGTGAGGAGTACAAATCATGAAACTCCTCACTGTGCATTCTTCTCCATTCTCCTGTTACCTCCTCATCTTAGGCCCAATTATGTTCCTCAGCACCATATTTTCAAACACTGTAAGCCTATATTTGTCCCTTAAAGTGCAAGACCTATGTCCATTCCCATACAAACAAACAGGCAGAATTGTATTTCATATATTTTAATCTATGCTTTTAGATAGCAGGGAAGAAAAAAATTCTTCCACGACTGGGAGCAGGCATTCCCCAGATTTAATCTGCTCTTCATTTCTCTGTGCATGCAATTTTGATTTGTTAATGTTATTCCCAAATATACAAACTTTGCTACATTTTCGGAGAATTTATTAGCTATCTTTATTTGACTTTGTCTTGCACTATGTTGGTAAGACATGAACATGAGCATTTACTTCTAGACCAGTCTCCTTACAAGTGACTGATAAAGTGTCTTGTCTTTTTCTTTATAGTATTTTGGTTTGTTCCCAATAATGTGACAGCAGTGTAGACCACAAAGTGACAGGCTGTACTTAATATCAATCCCTCCCCATTTACTACACTAGATTATACTACATCCTATCAAGAACAAATTCTGCTTTCTTAACAGCTGCTATGATTCCCTTACGTATGAATAATCCTGTCCGTAACTGATTGTTCTCATTACCATTTCCATAAAAAGCATATAATTGTCTGCTGGTTCATTTCCATCCTTGCCCCACTTGACCCTTGATATTTCCACCAAATCTTATATATGTCAGTCTGGTAACGCTCCCATTCTATGTTCTGCCCATATACAGCATTAACTGATTGCTTTTTGTAACCAAGATGAAGTGTGTTTATGGCACGGTACAGACTGGGTCTTTGAATATAATTTAGCTTAATCTCAGTCTTTAAATGGGTAATCACAAAGATACAAAATAGCAAAGAAACATCCATACACAATGTTCTCTTTGGCATAACTTATGATTTATACTTCCAGACATGTTATGGGATTTTATTATGTGGCTTTTTCTTCAAATGCTTCACCCACTGCCTTCTGCAAGCAGTAATTCCATCTTATATACGCTGTAGCAATATCAGTCTCTGTCACACTCCCACATTGGAGTTTCACGGACCGCCAACAGATGGCAGGAAAAGACAATACACAGAATTCAGTCCGATGACTGCAGCTGATATGTAGCAGACATGACTAATTGAGGTTTTCACGTTAACTACATAAAGGGTCGCCGGGAACTGATACTACAGTATAATATATATACATACACATTATTCCACTTTTCACATTAAGTGTGGGCACCATTATGAAATGATAATACAAGACATACATTCTTCAGGTTTCCACAGTAACTACGTAAATGGGTGTGCCTTGCCTCCATGGGTCACGGGGTTTCCAAGGTAACTACGTAAATGGGTGTTCCTAGCCTGCCCAGGTCACCTGGCACCAGCAGAATAGTCACACTTATATTTTGCTAGTTCTCGCTGTATTCATTTCAATATGCCTGACCTGCGGAGACTCCTGAAATTTCAATTTCCAAATCTTGT
The DNA here is from genome assembly GCA_013340265.1 of Coptotermes formosanus. Lineage (NCBI taxonomy): Eukaryota > Metazoa > Arthropoda > Insecta > Blattodea > Rhinotermitidae > Coptotermes > Coptotermes formosanus. The sequence goes on along the minus strand of BLKM01008356.1, from coordinate 4,179,613 downwards.
GTCTGTTTTCCATTACGTAAGTTCCAAGGAATCCAGCCAAGTCCAAGGCCCTGTATAACATTCTGAAACACGCTAGTTCTCTGTGCTGAGTTGTTAACCCTCTGACCAGTACCCGTAAGCCTGAGGATCACCCCATAAGCTCTCCACACATGATTATACGATATAGTTGCAACTACTCTCCATATCTGGATGCTGCTGCCTCCATCCACAACCTGAGGACACCATGCTGTGATTATAAGAGAACCACTTCAATTGGTGATGGCTGTGTGTGTCTTGTAAGCTCAACACCCCCAACCTTGATAGAAATTTTTATTCACTCATAGTGGTTTTATTGGGTGAAGTGGGTGTATACTAAACCTTAGCACGACGAAGAATAGAATCCTTTGTAGGGTCATAAGGATGATCTTTCGATGGAATCTCTAATATTGATGGAACAGGTTGCAGGTGACTGTCAATGCAGTGACGAATCATCTCTGCTACCTAGAATGATACAAGAGAATATATCATTATTTCATAATGGATTTCTCATTTTTATATTCATGACCTATTGTTAAGTTCCCCTGTCATGTAAAATGTTCATTATGAAGACCTAATTGCTGTGCTTAGAAATCATTTGCTTGACATTAACCGATACAGGGACTACTTGGACATTTGTGGCTGAATGTTCATAAGATTCTGCAGTCAGTACAACACCAAGGAGAGGTGTCAGGCAAGTGGGAGAAAGGAAAATAAAAGCAGCAAGTCTGTTTAGTCTCCACTCCTGCATACTCTAGAAGCCAGCCTGTATCACAGAACTGGCAGCTCATAATATTTCAGCAGCTAATTCTATCATGAAAGTGCAGATGTTCATTTTCTTTGTCAGTCATGGAACCAGAGAATGTTGCCAATACAGTGTAACCTCCTCATTCACGGTTGTGCTTGCATAAACATGCACGTAATATACAACAGACTGTATCTGCCCGCCTGTCTCACTGAGCAGCTGCCTAGATAATTGTGTCACGTGGAATGTACTTCATCTGTACTTTTCACATTTTTGTTGCCCTCGTGTTTCAGTTTTATCTGAAAAGTGTGATATATGTGCTGATGGACAGGGGAATGGACATTGCTGCAGGCAGACATCATTATGTTGTAAAAGAAATGATTATGATTTCATCAAGGTAAATGAATGCAAGAACAAAGGAAGCATTGCAGCCAGTGCTCCAACAAGTGTGAAAATTTTGTGTGCATGTTGTCATGACTCTTCCTTGAAAAGATGGAAAGGGCCTTGTGTGTGAATAGCTGGAAGATGGAGGTGGAGACCCTCATGGCACCAGACAAGAAGGTGTATAATTTGCTGAAGACGACAAAGCAATTGAACATCACCTCTTTCTTCAAGTCTTCTGTCTCCCCCTCAGTCATATACTCCACATTAACCACCATGTTTACTGATCATTAATTTACATATTATCATGTTTTGTGCATCTCTGGTTCCCCTGCCCATGTTTCTCCCACAAGGTCTTCACTCTGGACACTGCAATTTTCACAGTCTGTGGGATTTTTCAATAGTGTAACCAGCATGAACAACAAGGGCTTGCTGTTTCAGCAGCTGAGATTTTTTCCGGAAGGCTACTGTCCATGTCTTGTTACTGAATATTTTGAGATGTACTGTGGGGAAAAACAGTGCTATTACCTACCACTGTACACAGAAAATTACACTGCCACTTACAGGATTAATTTTTGTGCACGTGTGTGAACTTGGAGATGCTGTGTGAATTTAAAATCTCATGGAAGGATAAAATTGATATATAAAACTCATTTAATGGTAAAATCTGAAGTAAAATATACCTAGACATCCACTAACAGAAGGTCAAAGAGGCTGACAATAACAGACTGTACAGGGGTCTGTCATAGAGATGCTGTACAAACACATAAATAAAACTCATGAAAAAGTGTGGTGAACAAATAAAGCAACTTGTTTGACATGCGAAAAAATGTTTATAAAATTACTATGTTAATGGTCACTTGCACTCACAGCAACAGCTGGAAGAATAATATAAACAAATAATGGTGGAAGTAACATGGAAGGACAAAGTGTTACATATATTAAGTTTAGAAGTTTAATAAAAATGCGTATTGAATTATTATCACTAAAATCTTGGAGATGAAAATTTACAGTACATTTTGATTGATGAGGATTATATCTATATCATCTCTTCTCACAAATCGCTTGAAGCATTCTTCAATTTCACTGACACTGGTATCTGGAAATAAACATACCATTACAAAGGTTATTCAAAAGAAAGAAAGAAAGAAAGAAAGAAAGAAAGAAAGAAGTCATGGTAACTGAGAACACTATCCTGCACACAGAAATAATTTAAACATTGAAATATATGAATCAAATAACCCATGATAAGTGCACATTTGTGAACAATACTATAGCATTACAAATTTGTCTGATGCACTATGGTGACCTTATTGACCTAGTTTTATTTCCAGAAAAGGAAACACCTATCCCATTCTGTTGGTATTTCTGAAGCTTGGTCAGGACCTGTCAGAACTGCCATGTCACAGGAGTTCAGAAGAGAGGGAAAGACTTGAAGTGTCACTGTATTATATTTTGTTTAACAGCGGTCTGCTCCCACCATTTCTCACTAGTCACACCTTTCTCCAAATGAACCAAGAAAATTTTTCCTCATGGGTTACATATCAAGTCATTCCAAACTTACCATCCAGTGGCATTACAGTCAAGGCCAATGTGCCTCAATTCTAGTAAGGTGTAGAGAAACCTGGGATATATGCCAAAAAACCAGATGTTGTGGACTGGTTTGGACAAATGGATGTTTAGCTGACATTTCAACCAGACCACTTGTTCAACTTTAAGAACTCGAAACATCAAAAAATTCTACATTATTTAACTCTTTAATGCCCATCCCTTGTACATGTGTGATCTTAGTCCCAATGAATTCTCACTGGTAAAATCTGAGAACTTAATTAGAACAAAGAAATGCCTTGGGTGACATGCCATATTTTCAGTCGTACAAACTTTTCAGTTTTTAGTATGTGTGGGCTGGAATAGCATAGTCGGTATAGGAACTCAGTAGGTGCTGGATGGTCCAGGGATCAAATCCCAGTGGGGGCAAAATTTTCCACACCCATCAAGACCGGGCCTGGGGGCCACCCAGCCCTGTACATAATCAGTGTCAGGTCATTCCCAGGGGTAAAGCAGCTGGGGCATGGCATTAACCACCCACCCCCATCTAGTGCTGAGGTTTAAGTGTTAAGCTACACCTCCATTCACCCTCTGGGACTTCATGGCAGGACATGGGGTGAACTTTACCTTACAGAATATGTTTAATATTATATGCAACTATAAGGTGACACCCCATTTTCAGATGATTAATTAGGCAATAATGCTCTTCTTATATTCATTTAAATAGACACTTCAGTGACTTAAATAATTTGTTTTTGGAGACATGCAATGTCCACAATCTCTACTTCATATTTTATTTATTCTGTTGCTGGCCCAATATGTGGGAAGTCCCATTTACGACAACTTAAATCTTAAATTTTTAATTTCTTGGATATTTTGTTTCTTTATACAATTGTTTATACAGTGTTTCAGTGGCTCTCATGTACAAAGTCACAGGGATGTTTTGTGGCTGTAGTACTTACTCTTATCAACTACCATAAAATTTGGATGTCTGTTTTTATTTATCTCGCCAACTCCTCCCAGAAGAAAGCCCACACATGTATCCTAGAAATAAACAAGATGGAGGCATCTTAAAATACGACATCTCTAAATATTTCCTTTAGGACATGACCTGATATTCTTAACCGTTAGCACAGAGCATTTTAATTCCAGCTTGCTCACTCATGACCATGAATGTTCAATTTAAATGCCCATTTCTGCACCATTGTCTTTCATACATTGCCTAAGCCAGAAGTTCAAATAAAAATTGTATAGTTAAACTTGCTTCCTTCCACTCATGCTTGAAGTTTTGAAACAATCACCCTCTTTTACACAGCTTCATTTATGATTCTTTTAAAATTTATTTTCACTCTATATCTGAGTTCCTAAAAGTATTCAATACACAAATATGTGAGGGAATGTGTGAGGTGTGATCTCCTACGAAGACTGCAGACTGTTCATTGTTGTTGATGCAATTTCATCATGTACTTAGTTGTAACAGTCTGTTGTGTAATGAATGGTCAGTGTCTGTATTATCTGCATGTCAAAGGCTGCCATATGGTACAGGTCAGGAATAGGTTCATTTATGTATCTTCTTATACTGGAATACAGTTAAGTGCTTATATTTCAAACAGGCCAGATCTCAAAGTGACTGGTGCAAAAAGAGACTAAAGAAATTGCATTTGATAAACCACAGTCCTTTCCCAACTATAAATTTTTGTGTTAATATTTACAATCGAGCATCAGCAGAAAATATTGCATTGAATACCTTCTTCAGTCATTTCTTAACTGTAAGTATTTGTATGTGATTTTTGTGTATCACCATTTCATGTTTATGTCCATCTTCCACGCAACAATTCTGTTGCTCCCCTCAGAGAAACTGCACGAAGTCCACATAAACAATTAGCAGTTGAAGCAACACTATATAAAAAATGGTTAGTAATAAACACCTACATGCTATGCAATTCTAAATGCAGCTGGTTCAATGGCAGGCTAAGGAGGTGTGGATTTTATAAAAGGGTTCATGAAACAAACAGAGGCGTTTCCCATCTTTAGACTTTGAAAAACAACAAAATGAGAATGCGCTATTAGGAGACGTCTATATATAATTCACAACTGCTGCAAAATTCGTAACGGTGTTAGTAAACACAATTACTCCTCAGAAGTGGACATTTCAATCAGAAGTAAATCAGAAATAAACCACAGGCAATCATTTAAACCTACACACACATTTAAGGCAAATATGGTGATAAGAGTTCTGTTCTTATAAATACAGAAAATTTTAATCTGTTCTCCAGAAATATGCTTTCCACTTCAGAGAAAAATAATGGGATATTGACAAGGAAAACACTTATGCGTATGCAGCTTTGTGTGAGACTTGGCAAATGAATTATGTTAAGATTCAAGTAAGATACAGATTGCTAATTGATATAATTTTTATGGCTGCATACCAGTCTGACTTCAACTCTTGCAGAGTTAGTTAACTAGAAATTACTTTTGTGTCTGTCTGTGTGTGGTGGGACATCATATCTGATCCGCACTCTTGACAAGCATAACTAATTTTGCATTAAACCAGAGGTCTCCTGCTCCCTACAACTGGTGTGTATCTGAAATAAGCCATTCCAAACCTTACGTTAAACAAAACACTCGTTGTGTTACTGTGCTTCATTAAGCATCATGTCATTAAGTCTGGTTAAAAGTGAAGAGCATTATGATTAAAACATAATATCCATCTTATGAATTCCCATACTTTTGAACACTGTTCACACTGGATTAGCAACAACAACTTGGTATCCAGTTTTGTTTGCTAAATAGTATTATATGTACACCTACTTCATCACCAATCACAGAGACGAGTTTTCCCTTTATTGCAGAATGAAGTGCCATATTTCACAAGCTGAAAATTTATCTTAACACAGGTCGTTCTCTTTAAACACCACGAAGGTGTGAGTTGACGGTCAGCTGACTTAATCACATGTGCTCACCCTCTTCGTGCACATTACAGACGGCCACGGAAATGTGCGCGCTGTGCGTCGCCAGCACCGATCGATCGCCAGCATGTTAGTCACAGGATGTTCGTGGACCGAGATGTTCGTACGCGGCAGTAAAATCGTGTTGGCTAACCTGTATTATGGATGTCAGTGTGTGGTCTGTGTCATATGGATGGCGATGAATTCGAAGGGTGGTAGGACTGCGTGATAGTAAAAGGTACGCGGGTGTGCGGTGAGGTTAAGAAACTAATGCTTAAAGGGCGAAATATCTTTTTTGAAATGTGATATGTGTTTGTTTTACTGATCATAACTAAGCACAGGGTATCCGTTGGCCATCGCAGAGGTTTTGGTACGTACGCATTACCACAGTATCATATTTTTACCTGTTTGGAAAAATTGCTTCAAAATGAAACGGTGCTTACAAAACACTACTTAACAAACGCTTCTTTAATCAAAAGTACTTGAATGTGCGTGTGCTTCCACTGTGTTGGCCAGTTACACTAGTAATCCTGAGCCAAAAGGCAGTGGTGGGAATTGGGGAGGTTAGAATAGCTTTAATTTTGATAAGCAACCCTTCCCTGAGCGTGCGTGGTTAGGCTCATGGTGTAGTACATTTTGTAGCTATAAATTTAGTATAGACATATTTTAAAGCCTTTCAGTCACATTTTAATTAGGTTCTGTTATTGCAGGTTATAACTAGCGCCCCGTTTCAGAAAATGTTACAGAATATATTATACTGAAAATGTATGGCATAAAATATACATAATATGAAACTTTCCAGTTTCCAGATGAACCATGCCAGCGGAACATAGAATGGCCGATTCTGCAAGTAGTCAAGTACTTGAAGCACGGGAGGCACTTAATATCTTATTCGAAATTTCAAAGCTTCTCAATACAGGCTTGGATCGCGAGACACTGACTATCTGCATTCAGTTATGTGAAAATGGTGTAAATCCAGAGGCTTTGGCATGTGTTGTGAAAGAAATCAGGCGAGAAGTTACAGCAATCAGCCAAGGTGAAAAACAAAAGTGAAATTAATCTTTTCAAGAAATAGGTCTTCATTGTTTTTATTAAAGGTGGTTTCTAACCACCACCTTTGTTTCATGTCATAGTCAATGCACAGATCACATGTAAGTAATTCAACATATTTAATAGCCCCACAAAATGACAACAAATAAACAACAGTAAATACAAATTATCTGTGTTCACAGCTTCGTGTAAAAACTATTACTTTACACCTGTATATTCACATGTATTCACTGCTTATCATATAAACGAAAATTACTCTTTGCTCATCAGCACTCTGTTCTCTCCTTACAGCTCATCTGTTGTCTTCTTGTTTCTTTTATCACCTTCTTGCACTTCCGCTTTGAACTGAAACATAATTTAGTTAGATTCAGATGTGTAAAGAATGAGTGTTCAATCCAGGTAGTGTTCAGCAGCATGACTTTCTATATTCTTACCTCTTCTGTATGTTTACCATAGTATGATTTATTTTCTATTACTACTTCTTTACATCTTTCTTGTTCAATCAGGAATTCTTTTGCATCCCATGCCTGAGATCCATCTTTGAACAAAAATATAGCTTTATCATCTGCCACCAAATACCTGAAATACAGAACAAAAGAAAAGTTCACTGCAGTAATTACAGTCTTCCACATAAATTACGTTACAGAATTTACATCCATGGCTGAGGTCTGAACATGTTACACTATTTGAATTATGAAGAATGGCTACATGTGATCAAAAATATAGGTGGAAGAGGTCAAATATCAGAAGTTCCTGTCATCTGTTTTTGCACGACCATTTCAGTACTGGTCTACAGTTTTCTGACCTATACAGTAGTAATACTGGACCATACTGGGCACCTAAATGACTTGTGCCTAACCTTTCTGCTTGAATGTGATTGTTCCACAAGCTGCTTTGCCATAACTTCGTAATTTCTTCAGTTTCTTCCCTTGGGGGATTTCCATCAACGCTTACAAACATCATTAGCGTACGGCCCTTCTTGGTCAATTTCAACAGATTCTCTGGATTAGTCATATCTATCTGAAACATAAAGCACATAATCAGGACATTATCAAGACAGTGTATTCTTGTAAAGATAATTCAGTCTTGTTGATATGAACATATTGTGGTTCTGAATTAAATAAAGGGTCATCTTATGACATGCCTATACAGGCACAGGGGGGAGGTGGAGGTACAACTGCCACCCATTCGCAACCTGGCACTAGAAGTGGATGGGTGGTCAGCACCATGCTTTACCCCCAGGAAAGACCCGGTACCCATCATATCTGAATTAAATTAGTTCAACAGAATAAACATGGGGAAAAGAAGCAATATCATAAATGGCAATTCCCAACATACGTGCTATCCACAATGGTGCAACAGACATTTTGATGGCTGTGTTGTCTGAGATCTGTGCCAGATGTTGTGGGTACAGGCCCTTGTCATCAGGGTGTTTGTTGTATGAAGGCTGGTGTAAGGGCTGAACAAGTCTAAGCTGGCTTGCTTTTGCAGGCATGTTCACATCATAATTTGAAAACCCCCTGTTATAGAAACATTCAGTTGACAGTTTCAGCAAAATGTCACAACAGTTGTGATCATCAATAAAAATCGTGGCAAGAGTAGTGTGGACCATTTCTGATTACTACATGTGGTGCTAGATGCATATCACATGGTGAATATAATATTTTGTGCGTATAACATAACCTTTCACTGTCTGTTATTTAACGACAGTATCGGTTGCTGAAATTACATAACTTTAGTGATGAACAAATGAGCATGGGTACTGGTGGAATGATACTGACAGGTGAGAAGTGAAGTACTTTGAGATAAACTGTCCCAGTGCCACTTTGTCAGCCACAAATTTCACATGGACTGGCCTGGGAATGAACCTGGGCCTGCATGGAGAGGAAGGAAAGACCCCCAAGACAGATGGATGGAGTAGGAGGGTGTGTAACTCACCATGTACTGACAGATAAGGATACTACAGACCAGGACATCTACAGAAACTTGGTTTTGGGTGAAGGAAAATGGACAAATCTTACGATGAATGAATGTCCACATCAAATACTTGCTATTGGTTATTAAGGTAAACATTTCTGTCTTAATCATTTTCGCATATTTGTGATTCAACATGGCCTGCCACTCTCCAACCGTGGAGGCCTTCAGAAATTCACAACCTTTCTTGGTTCAGCCCCCTGACATCCATTCCTCCAACTAAAGTTCTTCTGCAAAGAATAGGGAGCTGTATTCTGCCAGATACAATGCTTCTTAGTATTAACACATCATGGCCTTCAGCCAAAATAACCAACCTCATAACACAAGCACACCTGCTGTTAAAGTTTCTGGAGACACCATTTATAGGTTATTAGTGAGAAGGAATGGTTTTAATGTCTCTGCTGGTGACCCACTTCAATCCTGAAAATGGAAGCAGCATGTTCCTCTGAAATATTGCTGTCCACCAATAAGACTGTGGTATCACAACGCAGATGACCAACACCACAATACATTCCCACAGTGAAAACCAAATATTGCATAGTCTACATGTGAAGATTACCAAACACTGAAGTGCCGTTAACCTTCTACTGACTAGGTCTGCATTTAAGAATTACCTATAATCAAACGTACAGTATCACGGAAAATTACGGACATAGAGAATCCTGGGATGCCTGCCTTATATTCTTTCAGCTCTCACTCAAAAATTGTAATTCTCTTGCAAAAAGATGATATTTGAAAATTTTGGCAAATTAAGTACCAAACAGTTTTGTGTTATAACGAATATAAGGGTGTTCCATATTTTGTTTGTTACCACAATTTTCCTCATGCCACAACAGTACACTATACAGCCCTTACAGCATGATAAGAAACCCATGCATCATACTACCTAAACATAACATGAAAATGAACTTCAACAGTATGAGAGACTTATTAGGGATTAAGTATGTTTAACAGTCTCAAGTACATATTAACTAACCTTACTGAAGTCGATTTTTGGTTGTGGACGCAGGTGTTCTGGCAACTCATCTTCTTCCAAGGGTTCATCTTCTTCCTATAAAACATAAAAAAACACTTTAGACACACTGCTGTATCACACTTTTGTATCATACTCTGGGATTTTAAATAAACTACTACAGATTTACCTCCCACTGCTCAAGTAACCGTTCTAAATCTGCATCATTGTAATCACGAATATCCTTTTTCGCCCACGCAGGCTTATCTTTGTCTTGAAGCTTCTTGCAGTGTATAATACACGTAACTGTGGTCAATAACAGTACGTAGTACACCTGGTTCATGTTGCTGTGCTATAAAATTGCCTTACCAAGAACCCTAATTGAAATTATTACAGCAAAAATTTCCAATTGCTATCCAAAGGCCAAACCCATACATACCAGAATCTACACCCTGACGACAACAGCTAACCTACAACCTGGATTGTTGACACACCATCAGTGCCTACTAAAAGTCGAATTGGTGTGAAAGTACTAGAGAGCACAGCCACAGCTCATAAATGAATGACCTGAATGAAAACTATTGCATAATTCAACTGATACACGCTATCAATTTGTTTTAGAAACCGAAAAGGTTATGTTCTCCACCCAACTTAGCCAACCCCCTCGCTGTGATACGCCGTCTTGTAGTCGAGTGATGCCAGCGTCCAACGTTCCAGAACGTAATCTACCCACCAGCTCCAGGAGCGTTGGCAGCACTGCAGCACCTTCGCCATGATGATGCAGAGACCAGTGTAGGTGCAACATTTCTCGGAATTTGCAATTTGGGACCACATGTGCCCACCCCCCAAAAACCCCCCGACAAGCCAAAGGTGTCACGAAACCGAATAACCTAACGAAATAGGGTAATACACTCGTCTACGGTAGACTCTAAATTCTGTACGACAGTGTACGACATTTATACTAGCATATGTCTGAAATGAATAATGCCATAAGCTTAAATAAAGTGAAGACAATAAAATTAAAAATTATCCTAAATCAAGAAACATAAAAACAGGTGAACTATTTGAAAACATTAAACAAGCATAGATGCATCCATTCTAAAGGGTACTTTTCATATGCGTTTTAAGGTTCCAAGCATCGTGATTACAACGGAGAATGTCAACAGGTGCATAAATGGGCATGTCAATCGTAAAGAACCCTGTGCGTCAGCGGCGACATGGGGATATAAAGGCTGGAGAGAGACTACACACACTCATCTACTCGCCAATCTTTCGAAATGATGCTGGTCACCAAAGGGCATTATACGATTTCAATGCACTCCTTGCGCCAACGATGATCCCCAGTGTCTATATATTGTACTGCCAATCCATACAAGATTATCTGTGCTGCCAACGGGGGCTGTGGCTATATAGCATCAGTCTGGACTTCTCCACTGAGAAATAAAGTCAGTCAAAAACCCAAATGAATAATCTGTAGTAGATAATGTATGAAGTTCGGTAAACTGCAATATTTCGTGTACCGATTTGTGGTTCATCTGTGGTATTGGCGGGCGATATACTTGGTCACGCACACGCGGGCCATTGTGTTATGACTACTAATCAGCTGATTGTGTAAATTGGTTGATGCGTGATGTGTGTGCGGCTGTAACATACACTAGACAAAGTGACTAATGTGTTTGTTGAATTGATGTTAGTTTTAAGTTATACCAACCTGCTTGTTCGTACGAGGTGGAAACTGAAGTGATATGTGTGGATCTATATACCTACTGGACTGCAATACATTGCTGCCGAAGCTGCAAGCCGTGAAAGAAACGTACTCTGGAAATATGACGCTTTTGTAAGGGAAGAACCTCAAGTCACAGGAGTGTGGTGTGCTGTCTGTTTAATATTGTGTGGTGTCAGTGCGAAAGAAGTGATAATTTCGTCGAAAATTAGCGTGACTTCAATATGTATTTTGGCTATCGACGTTACGAGTGTGTATTAACTTTAATAATAATTTCAGAACGAATTTGGAACTCAGAAAAATGTTTTTTGCATCTTATAAATTCAGATGATACACGTTCGTCATGATAAGACATGGCGAGGAACGGTATTTCAGGTCTGGCATCTTTGCTGCGTGAGAATGGAGACAAAGTGCTGAACGGTCATAGTAAGCTTTGTTTGACCGTGGCTTTATTACGAAGTCTTAATGAGGGATTCAGCATCATTGTTGACAATGATGAAGGGTGCAGTAATTCTTTTCATGTCATCAACACTAACAGTACTGACGCTGAAATTTTTAAAGATATTCAGTTTCTCCATGACTTTGTGCAGAAGGTAGTTGGCTTGAAAGTTAGTAACGGTACAGTGACAGACGACTGTGATAAAGATACATTAGACATATGTAAATTTAGGAACCTGAAGTATCTTGAGCTAAGGAAAGTTCCACTGCATTTGTTGCATGGGATTCAGAGTGTGCGAGCGCAATTGCAGTCTGTAGTTTGCATCCGATGTATCCAAAGATTAGAAGATCTGCTTTTAGACTGCGGAGCTGATCACAGTTCAGGATTTGTGTGGAGTGACCTAAGAGAAGCTGTGTTTAGCTACAATGGACTAGATTTGTTGGATCATTCTCTAGAATTTGCTCCATGGTTACAAATCCTAGATCTTAGTCATAACAGGATTTCTCAGGCTGCAGCTGTAGAGTGTCTGCCAAACCTGAAATATTTGAACATGAGCTATAATCTCCTTGACTCTGTTCCTGTTATTAATAAAGATGCCTGTCGAAAACTGCAAGTTTTAGTCATAAAGAACAATTACATCGAGGATTTGTCAGGTAAATTTCTTTTCATTGTGAAAATGCTATTACCATTACCAATACTTATTTTCGTGAGCTAGAGAACATTGACGGAGGAACATTGGCTGAGGGGTGTCTGAGAACGGGGTGCTGAAGAGGATATTTGGGCCTAGAAGGGACTGGAGGACATTTTATAGTGAGGAGCTTGATGATCCATGCTTCTCTCAAAATATTATTTGGGAGATCAAATGAAGAAGAGCAAATGGATTGGGCATGTGGCATGTATGGGGGACAGAAGAGGTGATTAGCTGAGTAACTGTTAACTTCTCAGGAAAGTCTGTGCTCCATGGAGTTAGTTGAGCTAGAGAACTTCATTTTGAAAATTGTGGATCATCTGACTAGTAGAATGGGGGTGTAGCTTAATATTTTGTTCATTTTTTGTCTAGATGAAAGTGTATGTTACAATAGCTTGTTTGAGATGATGTTTTCATACAGTTTTGTTACTGCCTTGTTACTGTGTCTTTGGATGTTGACAGGCCTGGTTGCACTGGAGTCTTTGCTGGAACTAGATTTATCATGTAATTGCTTGTCAGAACATAGTGGACTCATTCCACTTCTCCAGTTGTCTGCCCTCAACTGGTTAAGTCTGGAGGGCAATCCACTGAGTTTTCATCCTCAGCACCGCACTCGTACAGCCTGCCATCTTCATGAGAGCACAGCAACTAGCAAGGTATGTTATTACACATATGCAGCTGGAATTTCACCATATAGGTCCATTTACTGACATAGTTGGGCATATGAGGGTGCCCCTTGTGTTTGTATGTGTATACATGCATGTGTGGGAGTGTGTGGGAGGCATACATAACTGAAACCGATTTGAGGATATAGATGAATGTATTGCAAAAGTTATGAAAAATCACGACATACATTTAGACAGGAGTCCCATTGAGGCACAGGTTGGCATATTTTGTCTATGACAAATGTCTTTGGCTGCTGCCTCCTAAACCATTGTTCCACAACCTTGTGCATATCATCATCCAACATGATTGTATGGCCTTTGAGGGCTTTCTTTGATGGTCCAAAAATGCAAAAATTGCATGGTGATGAGTCAAGGCTGTGTGCAGCATGTGTGAGTGCCTCCCACTGCATGGCATTTAGTTGGTCCTGACCTCTGAGGGCCACGTGGGGACAGGCACTCTCATGCAGCAGAATGGTGATGTCAGTGAGTTAACCCTGAAGTTGTTCTTGATCATTGTAGCAGCTTTTGAAGTGTTTGCCAATATTGGTTGGCATTTTTTTTGTCATTACATGGTTTTAAGTCAAGAAGTATGAGTCCCTTGATGTGCCTTTGGTCTTGTTTGGAGAGATTCACAACCTGGTGTGCCACATTTAAGCTGTGCTGTAATGCCAGCCGTACTGGCTGCTTACCCCATTGATGGTACTGTTCTACACAAATGTCTGTGAGCATGTTCAAGTAGAACCTGCAGTTGCGTCAGTTACACTGCCACAGCAGCACTGTGAATGGCTTTCAGTTTGCCTGCCTCATATATCTGTACAGGGTAATTCAGGAAGAAGGTAACACTTCCGCTTGCAGTTACAGAGATAATGTTGAAGGTTTAAGTCTTCTGGAATGTGACATAGTGTCAGTAGAGTAGTTTCCAAAGTTTTGAAGGTTCATGGTGTCTTCATCTTCACATGAAACAGCCTAAGAGCTGCTTGGACCAGTTGACCCTGAAAGTGCAGGTATTATGATACTTCGAAATGTTGGGAACTACTTGCCTAACGACATCCTAGAAGACTGGAATCTTAGTGTCACAGCTGTAAGAACCTCAAATCTTGTAGGATTGTTTTTCACAAACTGCAAAACACAGCACACTGCTTGTTTTGGAGTCTTGTTTTATGCAGCAGGATCTCCCCTGCTGGAAAAAGTGCAAAATGTTTTCTCGTATTGATTACAAATGAACTTTGAGAGTTTTCCTAACAATTGATACACACAGTGTCATTGTAGGCTCACCAGTTACTTCATTATAGTAATGTGCAAGTGTTACCTTCTCACTGAACTACTCTGTATATATAAGTCTTTGTGTCGGGTGAAGTTGTTAGTGAATGGAAGTATCTGTAGAAACCGTGTACCACTTGTGTGAGATCCAACTTCACTCTGGTGTTGGTGAATAAGGTTTTGCAGTCAGACTTGCAAAACTGCAAACAGGGTACCCAAAATGGATGAAGCCTGTTCAGATACAGGCTTCTTAATCGTGACAGACTTTTATAAGTGGCAAAATTTACTACGTCCCCATTGTTGTTTACAGTATCATGTGAATTGATGTATGAAAATGTGTTTCCTCCCAGTTTTTGTACTGAACTCCTGTAACGAAATTTTCAAGGAGTGTAGGGATTTGATGGGATACAAATTTAAATTTTCCACAGAAGCTACCTTTTACAGTCGAACTCATTTATAACATGATGAAAGGGACTGAATATTTTGTGTTGTTATAAACGAGTGTTGTTATAACCAAATAATGTAATGTTATGGTTAACAGTGAGGGATTAATTGGTACCACATAGTATCTGATGCTGCAGATGAGATGTTGCATTAACCAATGTTGTTGTGGCCAGGTTCAACTGTATCTCATCAGATCGAGCTGACACATTTTGATGAATACTCTGAAGAGCGTTATGTCTTGCTGCTTAAATTGTGGGACTAAATCTGTGTTGTGACAAAATTTTGTCAGCTTTAGTGCTGGATTCTTTGTAGACTTAAGTATTTTTGGTGTGTTAATAATACAGTATGGCTTCTAGTGATACTACCTGTGATAAAACTTGAGAGCCTTAATAAAGCTTTATTTTCAGTTTATGTTGGATCGAATGCCCTTGTCCAAGTCTGAGAGATTTTCTGTGGGTACATTGGGTGGCATTGCTTTTAGTAGGACATTGTGTAAAGAAGATACCTCATCTGCTGGAAGTTGTTCCGCATCTGAAAGAAGTTCTATTGCAGAAAGAGGTAAAGTGCAAGGTTTTAATTGTATGATGCCCTGTAAGCCTATCAGAACTTTCCCCAGTAAACCCTGTTTGGTAGCTGAGAAATTCCTCGTAGTAACAGCAATCTGTGAATATTTCTGGGCACTGCTCATTGGTGTGTTGATTGTTCTTACCTTTAATTTAAAAAAAAAAACGTGTAAGTGCTGTCCTGTGCTTGCAGGCAAGCTAAGCTTCACATCTTGTTAACATGGTTTGAAATTCTTGATCAAGCTCATCTGGGAAATGTTACTTGTATAAGCAGCTCATAAAATATTTTCTTCCACTTTTTCTGCCATCTTGTTTACACAGATGTTTGTCTTTGTGCATGCTTCACTGGTGAATGGAGAGGTCACTGATGAATGACATGGTTACCAAACACGTCTGTTAATGTCACTGTCAACTATTTAGCCTTGTGAGCTGCAGCATGTCTTGCATAAAGTAACCATAGGTCTGATCTTCATCTCTCAGTTCTTAGAAAAAAGGTCTAAGAATTAAATTTACATGGCATTTAGAATGTATGGTTTTATTAAAAAAGAGCGCCTTGATTATTCTGTTGGAGATCACTGTGCGCTGGACTTTTAACCTTATTGTCCCAGAGCAGATGTTCATTGTATGGATGTAGATTTCCTACACTCAGTAGCGACTGCTGTGAACGTTGACATATCTGCTTAAATGCACCCATTCTTCTTCTTCTTTAGGGCCCGTCAGTTTATGCCCCAGATGCACCTCATCTGCCTTAGGCTTATTGTGCAGCCCTAAACACTTCATTCAGCACAGGTTCAATAACCCTATGCCTCTTATATAGAGGCAAAGGTCCCTTATCGCAGCTGAGCTTATTTCTTTCGGTTCAGCAAACAGCTTCCCAAAGACATTATAACGCTGACGAGCCAACGCCTCACAGTAGCAAATGATATGTTGCACTGTTTCAGTCTCCATCCTGCAGAATCTGCAAGTTGGATCCCCATCAAACAGGCCCATTGTATACAGGTGCCTCCTCACAGGAGCGTGTCCCGTGAGGACTGCAACTGCCGTTTTTAGTTGATGCCTACTTAATTTGAGCAAGTCATCAGCTCTTCTTTTACATGGTCTTCCTATGAAGAGTTTGCCATGTCTTTGTCCTGGCAAGTCTCTCCAGGCGTTGTAATGTTGACGCTCAGTCCAGTTCTTAACTGCTTCTCTTGCTGGACACCTAGGTATTCCAAGAGCCGGCTCTGGACCAAGTAAGGATATAGCTGACACTTGTCTAGCAAGCTTATCAGCTTCCTCATTACCAGAAATGCCACAGTGCCCTGGTACCCAAATGAGGGTTACCTCATTCAGGCAAGCCAGTGCAGAGAGGGCATCCAAACACTCTGCAACCAGTTCCGAGGTCAGTTTCGATCTACTAAGTGCCCTAAGTGCAGCCTGGCTGTCAGAAAAAATAAGAATCCACTTATGTTCATAAGCCCTTCTTATATTCTCACATGCACATTGCAGAATGGCATATATTTCAGTTTGAAAAACCGTGGCGTGTTTACCCAAAGGGAAGCTAAAGCTTCTTTTTGGTCTTAAGCCAGAAATACCAGACCCTGTCCCTGAGTCAGTCCTTGAGCTGTCAGTAAACCAGATCAGAGCATCCTCAGGGAACACTGGGTCTTTGTTTTTCCAATAATCCCAGTCTATAATGACCCTGAAGATTTTGGAGTGATAATAAACTGGAATGATGTAGTCCGACCGCATATCCAATATAGGGTCACCCACATTTTTCCAGATAGATAGCAACCCTGATACTGTTTTAGGAACAGTTGGTTGCTTTAGTATCTGCAGCCTGTAGAGTGCCATCCTCGCCTCCGCCATGATCAACAGATCCAACGGAGTCAGATTCAAAAGCACCTCCATTGCTGCAGTGGGGGTCGATTTCATAGCCCCCGTAATGGCTAGACAGGCCGTTCTTTGAGTCCTGCCTAATTGAATCTTAGAATGTATGGTTTCATTAAAAAAGAGCGCCTTGATTATTCTGTTGGAGATCACTGTGCGCTGGACTTTTAACCTTATTGTCCCAGAGCAGATGTTCATTGTGTGGATGTAGATTTGCTATACTCAGTAGCGATTGCTGTGAATGTTGACATATCTGCTTAAATGCACCCATGCTTTGTGACTAAAAATAACACTTCTGAGCTAATAATTCCATCATACATGGATGGCAGCAACCAATTGTACAAATGAAATCTTGTACCACTATCAGGATTAGTGAGCCTCTGAACAACACTTATCTCATTTAGATGCAATTTCAGAAGTCTCATTGCTGTGTTAGTAGATCCCAGTAATGTGTTAAATTGTACAGTTAAAGATGTTAGAGATTTTCTTGGACCTTTTGTAAGAAAGCCCAAGTTCCATCATTTTTCTTCTCTCAGTACACTGTGTTTCCTATCGCTTTTTCCAACACTGATCATGCACTGAGAAATTTTATTACTAATCTCTGTCATCGAGTTGGTGGGAACATCAATGCCAGGTAATTTTTGGTGATGAACATATTCAGTAGCATAGATTTTCAGCATGTGTTTTGCCTGTGTTCTTAATCCTTTGAGTATCTTTGACATACACACATGTTTCATCGAAGGTGCTGCGCCGGCTCATCAGTGCATTATCTCTACCCACTCCATAATGATAACCTTCTGCGGATCGTAGTTGGTTGTGGCGTAACTTACAGCGGCTAGTGTGGTAAATAATTATATTCTGCAATCTAACATACCACAGTACACAATACTTACAGATTTATATCGCATCAGTGACAATCACAGTTACACACTCTTATCCAAATAAACCACAATATATATACATCATTCACAATACATGTCACATCTTCATAGCAACACAATTCAAAGCTCGACTAAGGTCACAGTCTACACCATTGTCAAGATACGACGTATAGCTCAGTCCACCACATAATGTTGTTGATTTTACAAAGTTAACAACATAGGAAAAATAACAGACTTAGTGCAGACAATTATAAGAATAACAATGAAGAAAATATAATTAGAACGAACAACAATTAGAGGCTCTACACTTATACAAAATACTTGGGGTTGCTGGTACCAAACACAAAATCCCAAATGAAACCCCAGCACCGCCAAGGACTGCACAACCCCACCCACTAGCTACATATTAGCCGAGACATAATTTAGAACCACAAGACCGAAACAGAATTTAGTTGCTCGCAGCTCGGACACAGGTCGCAGAGTGAGTTAGGCAGGAAAAACTTGGACGGAGGAAAACTCCGGACAGCGGGTTCCATGTTGGAAGTAGGGGCGGGAAACAAGAAGGAAAACCAGTAGGTAAGGAAGAGGGGTGGTAGATAGGCTGATGTGGAACGTAAACAAAAAGCTGTGCCGTGACACAGCACAGTGCTTTTCACAGCCAGGTGCCATACTGGTACAATTTCTGTTGCATCCAGTCTGGCTGACTGTCATTCATGTTGAAGTTTTTATATATTTCTGTGCCTAGTAACGTACATGTATATTACCTTTCCACATACTGACTGTAAAGTGTCATACCTGTGCATCATGATTTTGTAATTGCAGGCTGAGGACTATACTGGTCTGTCATGTTGGCATGATACATACTGTTACCCTTAGCTGTACTGTTAATGACACTGTGCATTTCACATTTATATTGCTTATTTAAATTTATGATAATTAAAAAGCAATGTGAATGTGAAATTGTTTTTGAAGTATTTTAGTAATTTAAAAAGGCAATATTAATGTGAAGTGCTACACTTGTCATATGGTGTGTATTTAAAAAAACAAGGTAAAATAATATGCTACTGTAGTATGGTGTCTGTTGTGATTAGTTTTACAACAGTGGATTTCTATCTGCCTTACATAATGCCATTGGTGCAAGTGAGTGAGTGAGTGAGTGAGTGAGTGAGTGAGTGAGTGAGTTAATAACACCCTGCTTGTCATGGAAACCATTGTTACTGGGTAGTGTGTTCCCTGTGAGGTATATGCTGTTGGTGAAGAAACAGTTTTCATAATTGAGACACTGCATTCACTGTGAGGTACAAGATGAGGCTGAAGAAAGAGTTGAACCAGCACATATAATACAGTGTAGCACACCCAGACAGCAGAAGTCTGACAGATGAAATTAATGCTTCGTTTGCTCTAAGAATGTGAATGTTGCCAATACATAATAAATGTGTATCTGCAGTAAATGAACATGAAGGCCACTGAGGTGTGCATGGTCATGAAAAATGCATTTGGAAAATATGTGTAACCAAAATTGAAGTGCAGAATTTTGTTCTTGTTCCTTGGGGACCAAGATATGCAGACAGTTAACTAATGCTGAAGGTAGTAAGTTCTATTTCTTCCTTTTGTTAATGCATGCAAAAATGTTTCCTTTCTTGCATGTCGCCACAGGTGCCAGCTGGTAAGATGTAACTGCATAATTATGTTCGTATGTCACTATACAGAGTTAACTTCATCTTCTGCATTAGATGTAAACTGTGCCTTTTTCATAACTAGAACAAAGGATAGCTTAATTAAAATGCAGTGGTACAGTAGGCATATTGTAACAAAAAGATTATTCTTCAAATTAAAGTTTTTGAAGCCATTTTTCTCATAAAGTTATAAGATTTCTAAAATATTGCTTTTGGTAAAGGTGGACAGTCTGCCACAAAGCCACACCATGGCCGTGGTTTTAAGAGAAGTGGTCGGGTGCGTGAAGCAGTCATCTCAGAGCAGGATGGTGGTTCTGCGGAGTCTGTCTTGAGCTCCAGTTTTATGACAAACTCTTTAGGTGGGTAAAGACAGTGTGGATATTATTAGATATAATTTCATGTGTTAGTGCCTCTGTTCAGTAATTTAAATGCGGATTCATAGTGGAACTTTATTTTCAGTATCTGTGTTGCTGGTTGTCTTTGAGCAATTATTCTCTCACAAATGCCATTTATTGTATGTAATTAACATGAAATTCTCCATAAAGTGTGTGGCAATTGCAGTGTATGTACGTAAGTAGTTTCACATAACACTCTTATGTTCATTGTTTTGTGCACACCATCTGTGATCACAGCCTTTAAAGCCTTCACCATTAGTGTATAGACCCATCAGTCGTTTTTGCATCAGCCAACATTTATCATGGCACCAGGAATCCATATGCTATCTGAGGAGGCATGTTCTAGTGACCTATGAAACTGGAGGGATTCAGGTGCACTCTTCCTTCTTAGACAGCTGAAATGTCAACATTTCAGAAGAAAGGTCATTCTGTGCTATTAATGTTATTCCTGCATATGTGACCCGATTTTGTGCAGTGTTCTTTGATTTCATCTTCTGTAAATTCATAAGATATTTTCACCAATCGACCACTGATTAGCAAGACAAATGATACTGCTAATATGCAGGCACATAATAAGACCAGGATATAGCCAATCTTTTCCTTGGCAAGATGTCTGACTATGGGGCATCTTGAAGCATGTGGCTAGAGGCAGCTGTCAAGATTCATCACAAAGTTGGGCCTGACCCTCATTACAGGGAGGTCTTGTTTTATGCGATTTCTTTTTTCGTGATTTTGCCTTAATGTGACTTGAAAATTTATGCGACTTTTTGAATTTACATGATAGTTTTTGGTTGAATGCTATTTGGCATAGACGATCTATGGCCACTCTTACCTTCTGTAGGAGGCTAGCCGAAAGTGATGTCACTTTCACGCCATCGATCACATGAATGGATTGATTACATTGGTGATATGATTGCATGGCTCATTTAGTTTCTTCTTGAACAGCATTGGCTTTTCGTACCAACATGGGTGACGAAAGTAAATCTGCATCACCTGGTGCAATCCAAGTGAAAAATCAGCAAAAATCAATAGGTGTTGAAGAGAAATTAGATGTAATAAGCAGATTTGAAAAAGGTGAAGGAATTGTTCACGCATGCTGCTACGTTAGGCTGGCTTACAGTAGCATACGTACAATTCATGATAATGCTGATAGAATTACAGGAAGTGCCAAGTCAGGAACTAAAGTATTTGTGTAGCAAGACTACCACAGTCCTTTTGGAGTGAACCATACCTGAAACTATGGATGTGTGTCTCTTACATTTTTATTGCATTAAAAATAAATAAATGTATTG
Organism: Coptotermes formosanus; assembly: GCA_013340265.1. Classification (NCBI taxonomy): domain Eukaryota; kingdom Metazoa; phylum Arthropoda; class Insecta; order Blattodea; family Rhinotermitidae; genus Coptotermes; species Coptotermes formosanus. The sequence goes on along the minus strand of BLKM01008356.1, from coordinate 4,158,105 downwards.
TATAGAAATATGTGAATGCTGTATAGAAATGTATATTTACTGTATATGTTTGTGTGTGTGTGTGTGTGTGTGTGTGTGTGTGTGTGTGTGTGTGTGTGTGTGTGTGTGTGTACACCTTACAGGTCCATATGTCCACTAGTGGTATGGTCATATGCTATATAGGATGAGGTTGTCAGTTTCCTAACCCTCAGGAAATACACTGTTTTGAATGGGAATTTTGTGTTCGATTTGTGTGATGTTTTTCAGCCATGTAACTCTGGCTTAAAACGAGACCTTCCTCTATTAGTTAACTACTTGCACATTCCATTTAAAACTTCAGCATGTAACATTGTTAACTCAGTTTTATCCAGGTATGTAAACTTTAAATTAGGTTTAAATACATCAGAAGGGACTGAATCAATCATATTTTACTATATTCTGTTTTAGGAGGATTGAAGTGTAAAGTGGTGGGGATGTTTGTAATTGGTCTGTGTAATAGGGTGATGAGACATTATTTTCCATTACTCACCGTGGCCGTAAAATTTTGCTGTTCTACTATGTTACAGTCTAAAATTTTATTTCCATGCTAGGTACCATAATAAAGTTACACGATTAACTCATGAAGCAGATTCCTTCTTAAGAAGCTAACGGTTCCTCAATTAGACAAGAAATTACGCACTTTTTGTAGAACCTGAGTGTTTATTACCATGTTCACTTGTCCGTATGTGAGCCAGAGCAATCCATTCCATGCTTCCCATCAAAATTCTTTGAGGCCATTTTAAGATTATCCACCAAATTATGCCTAGGTTTTTCAAGTGGTTCGTTTCATTGAGATTTCCCCTCCAAAATATTGTGCACATTTCTCTTCTCTTTCATTTATGCTGCATGACTTGCCCATCTCATCCTCCTTGATTTGATCACCTGAATAGTATTTGGTAATGAGTACAAATACCCTATTCTTGAATACACTTTCTAATAAAGTTGTGTTTGATGGTATTAAGTTCTATTTTGTTTTAATCTAGGAAGCACAATGGGATGTCATATACCAGTATTCCCTTCTTCTCTTATTATGAGAGACCAAGTTTTACACCCATATAAAAGAAGTAAAATATGGTTCTGTGTATTTTAATTTTTATATTCATATGTAGCACACAGGAAGATAAGTCTGCCCTTAATTTCTTCATGCTTGTAATTATGATTTGTTAGTGCCATTTTGTCCTGCTTTCTGTTGCTAAGACATAAACACGTGCTTAGTTTTCTCAGCGTTTACTCGTAGACCAAGCTCCTTACTACTGACTAATAAAGCTCCTGTGTTTTTCTTTGTAGTGTGTGTTTTTGTCTAATAGATTTACATCAACAGCATAGACTGGAGGCTGATGTGTTACTTTCGATTTAAATCCCTTCCAGTTTGCTTGGACCTCCTATGTCATGTTCTAAAGCAAAGTTAAAAGGCAGTGATGGTAAAACATCTCGTTATTTCAGACCATTGCAAAGGGGAAGTGTATCAGACAAATGTTTGCCTCTCCAGACTTCACCCTGGAAAGTTACATGATATGTAGCTTATTGTTGGTATATGCCATGGATTATAGTACAGATACAGTACATGGTGTCTGTGAACTCTCTGCCTGGTGTGAGGTTTACCATCATAAACATTTTCCTTACCTTCGTAGAGAATTGTTGGTGCAAATTGCATGGATATGATTAATTGAACAACAGAACTAAAATTAACTTTTTGTGCAGCTGTGTCTCTGTCCCATTGATGTAATAGTTTTGCATGTAGTTGCTGGATAATAAGTGGTGTTGAACATGGTCATATGTCCATTCTCATATAAGTACTAAACATTTATTACACATAGTGTTAGCCACGTAATTCTGACACTGTGTATTTTTACATTTAATGCAGAAGTATTTTTTTTTGCACAGACTTGTCTACAGAACATCTGGAGACAAAGAAGCAAATCGAAACACTGCGTGAGAGATTTGGAGAGGAGAACTGGCTACACAGCCATGCTGGATCCTGTGTGCAAGATCTTCTTGGTCTCCACAATCCTGTGACTGTATCATCACCCACTCTCTTGACTGCAGCATCTAATGAGAAAACATCTCCATTGCCTCAAAATGTTGGCACTGTGACTGACGTTCATGTGGTATTCAAAACCATCATGCTCTATTTTTGGTCTAGAGGTTTAGGGAAGTTTTAATAAAATGCCAAGTTTGTACTGAAACTCAAACTGGCCATTACTAATGAAAGGTTAATTAAAAATTACAATTTATTTTAAGTTCGCATGGACCATTAAGAGTAAAAATAATTTATAACCTTCTGTAGCAATTAACCAGAAACCTTTGAAATGCATCATTACATATGAAAATTGTGCAGAGACTTTGTTTTTGTTTGCTCTGTTCATTTAAAGTTAGTAGACCACATTGTTTCATGCCAAAATTGGTATATTTATTTTAAAATCTCTCCAAATGCATCAAGGTATGCATTGTGTTATTAGCCTATTGATGCTTTGAAGCATACTGTCCTCTGAAATGTGACATGGTGTGGTCTAGTTGAAATTTAGCAATGTCATGGAAGAACCTGCTTCATCCATCTCTAGAGTGAAATATGGAGGCAGTAGGTTTGTTTGAAACATTTGTTTGTCTGTGCCGTACTACACAGCATCACATCCCAGATACATGTATTCTTCATAGTCATACCACGAGAATTATGTTTCTCACATGTTAATGCTTTCTTTGAAGAAACCTTGTATTATGTTTGAAGTTCACATATCAACTCGTATAATTTCTAATGCTGTTCTTGGAAAGTTATATGAGCATGTGGGAGTGACAGATGTCCTAAACATTTCGAATGTGGCCTTTTAATACCAGTCTTATATACATAGACAGAAGATGTGGGTGGTATTAGTGCTCTTGCCAGATAAATTCTTTGTCTCAAAAGAAGGCACATTTTTCTGAACAGAGAATGCTTCTTGGATTTTCCACATGATGGAGGCTTACATTTTAGTCACATGGTGAAATGAAATTAATTCTTGAGGATGTGTGTAGTTGGTTTGCTACTCATAGGAATTTATGTTGCATTTAAAGTCGGTATTGTTTACTGCTGTTTAAGTTATATTATAATTTATTTGAGAAGGCATGAGTCACCAGTTGTTAAAATTCCAGCAGAGCTGATCCAATGAAGAGGAAAAAATAATACATTCTTAGATCCATAAAGTTATACAGTAACTGGAATAAGGAAGAATTTCTGCAGCTGTAGAATGAGTCTGTTAGTGCATGTCTTTATGGGAAGGGAGATTGTACTGCTTATCAAGCAGTTCTATTCGTATTTGTACACCCATTGTTACTGAACAGTCATCAGGCATTACTGACGCTTTATGGACAGAATATATGTGGGAATCCTTGATCTGAATTTGATTGTGCTGGCAAATAGTTTTACTCAAAGTCAGATATGTATTTTTTAAACATACAAGAAAGAAATTTGTGTATGCTGGTATAGTTCATCATTTGTTTATGGATGCTAAGAAAGGAGCTTTCACCTGAGATTATCATATATCCATCACAAGGATAAAAGGAAATTTCCCACTTACTGACCATAAGAAAGAGGACATCCGTGAAGTAGGAGGCTAAAAAAGAGAATGCAAAAATATTCACAGTTGTTGACAGGGACACATTAGCTGCCAGAGTATGCTGATGTTAATTTATTGGACAAATGTTGGTCTAGAAGTAACAAAGGAATGGCTGGTGCCTTTCAGACATTCATGTTGAGTACCATTTGAGTACACTACATAGTTTTATAGCTGAACCGCTATGCTCAGTCAGAAGTATTTCAAGTGAGGAAATGAATCCCTATGCTGCAGAAAGTTTCCTTGTTCCTTTCATGTGGTTCATATCCTTTTTATCATTCTTTACAGAACAGGGCAATAAGTGATGGAGTTGATGTAGCCTATACTCTAGAAGTAGCAAAGGATGCAGCAGTAAGAGACAAACTAGCAGCTTCTGACACAGAGTCAGCTGGTGTCAGAGTTGATGATGATGATATCAAGGAATCATCACCAGAATCTGTTGAAGTGCAGCAGTCAGAAGATGAGGAGGGTGAGGAAGAAGATGAAGGTAGCTGGCCACATCTTGCTGAGTTACTACAAGATATCATGTGTGCTTGCATTTTGTGTGTGTGTGTGTGTGTGTGTGTGTGTGTGTGTGTGTGTGTGAAAATAGAATAAGACCCCAAACCTTGTGCTCACCATGCATATATTATGTGTGAAGCATGTTTCTTGTGCAGTAATTACAAGAGTGCTGGGTATTTTATGGTGCTGTGGTAATAAGGCAGAATTTCTGGGTAAAAATAAGTACAAATTCTTTGTGACTTATAGGTGATTAAAGGTCCAGCTGGGCAAACATTTATCTGACATGTTTCCTATTAGGAATGGTTTGAAAGAAGGAACTGCATTATCACCTTTGCTTTTCAACTTTACCGTAGAAAATGCCTTTGGGAGGGTTCAGGCAAACGAGGAGGGCTTTTCTGGTTTATGTTGATGGTAATGTATTGGTTGGAAGTGTACATGCTATAAAGAAAATTTCAGAGGCTTAAGTAGTCACTAGTAAGGAGACTGGTATACAAGAAAGTGCTGGGAGAAATAAGTATATGGTCATATCTCAAGACCAGCATGCAGGACAACATCACAACATAAAGATAAGTAATAAATCATTTGAAAGGTTGGAAAAGTTCAAATATTTGGGAACAACCCTAACAGATCACTATTCCATTCATGAAGAAATCAAGAGCAGATTGAAGTCAGAGAATGCTTACTATCACTCAAATGCAGTATCTTTGCCTTCCTGTTTTCTGTACAAAAATATAAAGACAAGATTTACAGAATTGTAATTTTGCCTGTTGTTTTGTATGGGTGTGAAGCTTGGTCTCTCACATTGAGGGAGGAACATCGGCTGAGGGTGTTCGAGAATAGGGTGCTGAGGAAGATATTTGGGTGTAAGAGGGACGAGGTAACAGGGGAGTGGAGAAGACTAACTAGTGAGGAGCATTATGATCTGTATTCCTCACCACATATTCTTCAGGTGATCAAATGAAGGAGAATAAAATGGGCAGGACAAGTGGCACATATTGTGGGGGGGGGGGGGGGCCCCCAAGAAAGGTGCGTGCAGGGTTTTGGTTGGGAGACCTGAGTGAAAGAGACCACCTGGAAGACCTAGGCAAAGATGGAAGGATAATATTAAAATAGATCTTCAAGACTGGGATGGGGTAACATTGACTGGATTGATCTGGCTGAGGATAGGGACAGGTGGCAGGCCCTTGTGAATGTGGTAATGAACCTCCAGGTTCCATAAGATTCAGGGAATTTCTTGACTATATGAGGACTTGTTAGACTCTCAGGAAGGACTCTTCTGCATGGAGGGAGAAGATTATGGGCATAAGGCAGCATCAGTAAATGGCAGATGTTACGAGTAACAGTGCTATGGGTAGCAGTAAACTCAATTGATACGGAGAAGCCACACAAGATTTGTAATGTTTATCCTAGTGTATTTTATGGACAGTGTTCACGAAAAGTAATTGAACCAAAAACATTAATCTTATTGCTGTGAACAATTAAAAAACTGAATTTCAGAAAATAACAGAGACATCCATCAGAATTACATTAAATAATTTATGATAAAATAAACCAACAAAAGTAACAAATTGTTATGAAACTTATTAACAAGACAAACTCAGTGGATGAGAATGTATAACAGATTCAAAAACAGACACTATGAGAAATACGTACTTGTGGCAGTTGTATTTGGATGGAATGTAAATGTTTCTCTCGTGTTTTATTTCCATGTTGGGGGACACTTTCTTTGAAATGTGTCTGGTCTCTTATTATTGCTCAGACGCAGAACCTTTATAAGTACAGCATCTCATTGTTATAATTAAGTTTGCACATACCAGGGGAGGTGGAATAATTAACCATGAAGATTTTATTGTCACCTTCCACCCTGTGAACAGATCCAAGTACGTATGTGGGTGTGACATCTGAGGTAGCAAGTCCTAACTAACTAACTAACTAACTAACTAACTAACTCCATGGAGCAGAGGCCTTCTTGAGAAGCAAACAGTTTCTCAGCTAGTCAAAAAATTTCCCACATTGTATGGAACCTAGATCCATTTTAATATTATCTTTGCACCTACGCCTGGGTCTTTCAAGTGGTCGCCTTCCCTCAGGTCTCCCTACCAGAATCCTGTATGCACCTCTCTTTTCCCCCATACATGCTACGTGCCCCGCCCATCTCATTCTTCTCGATTTGATCACCCGAATAATATTTGGTGATGAGTATAGATCATTAAGTTCCTCGTTGTATAGTCTTCTCCAGTCCCCTGTTACCTCGTCCCTCTTAGGCCCAAATATACTCCTCAGCACCTTATTCTCAAACATCCTCAGTCTTTGTTCCTCCCTCAGCGTGAGAGACCAAGTTTCACACCCATACAAAACAACAGGTAAAATTATAGTTCTGTATACCCTAATCTTTGTCTTTTTGGATAGGTAGCAAGTCCTGTCTGTTGAAATAGTCACAGCTGATAAACTCCTCCTGGCATTTCAGTAAAGCATTTTCAGAATTTGGGTTTTCCTTTGAAAGATATAATTTCATAAAGTGCAAAGTATTTTGTTGAGTTATGTGCATTTCCAAAATCCGAAGTGTAGTAGAGGAAACTGCACCAACGAATACCAGCCTAATTTGATGTTCTCATGGTGATGTGGCTGAAGAGTGTAGTCTTTTTGGGGTGTTATGCCTTGTCAGCTGGTGAGTAGCAGTCCAGGAAGAGGGGATTTCTTGGACTGCTTGAGCCTTTGAATTGTCAATAACTATTTGCCAATTGACATGACATAACATCCCACAAGACTTGAATCTTCAAGGAGCAGCCCATTACGTCAAATTGAACTGTGATGTGGACTGGTCTGTTACAGTGATATTTAAAAGTTAGAATGGGAGATTGAAACCTGGATATGTACTTATAAGTGGGTCTACCCAAAAGTTCCAGAAATTCTTCTGCCGGAGCTTAACCACTTACTGAAATTTTTATTTGCCTGCATCCGCTTTGAAGTGGTTCCCTTCTGCATTAATGCAGCGATCCCAGTGGGATTTCCATGATTGGAAGTACTGCTGGAAGTCATTTCACGTCTGCATCTTCATCATGTCCTGTGATTCAGTCTGGATCTCTTCAATGCTGTCAAAACGTTGCCCCTTGAGCTTCAATTTCATCTTTGGGAAAAGGAAAAAATCACAGGATGCGGGGTCCGGTGAGTAGGGAGGGTGAGGGATGACTGTCGTGTTCGTAGAAGCCAAAAACTGCAGCACAATGAGCAATGCGTGAGCCAGAATGTTATCATGATGCAGGGCACGGGAGTTGTTGCACCACTTGTCTGGACATTTGCACCAGATGTTTTCCTTCAATCGCCTCAGAACGTCGCAATAGAATTTTCCACTCACTGTCTGTCCTGCTGGAATAAATTCCTTTTGCACGATGCCTTCAATGTCAATAAAGTAAATCACCATTGATGTGACATTGCTCCGAACTTGTCGGGCTTTCTTCGGTCATGGTGAAGTCGGCGTCTTCCAGTGATACAATTGCTGCTTCGTCTCGGGGTTGTTCCCAAACACCCAAGATTCGTCACCAGTAATGATGCTGGAGATGAAGTTGGGGTCATTTGGCCTGTTCCTTGAGCTCAGTGCAGACAGCAATGTGGTATTCCTTTTGATCATTGCTCAACAACCTTGGCACAAATTTTGCTGCAATGCACCGCATGTTGAGCTCATCCAACAAAATTCGCTGGCATGTTCCATACAACAGTCTGACAATGTTGCAAATGTCGTGAATCGTACGTCTTCGGTCCTGCCAGATAGCCTCTCGCACTTTTGCCACATTTTCGGTCATGGTTCCGGTCGAAGGTTGTCCTGAACACTCGTCATCATCGACTGACATCCGTTCGTTCTTGAAATGCTTTAAACCATTCGTAGGTTTGCGTTTGGCCTAGGGCATTATCACCAAATTATTCTTTAAGCAAGCTGCCGTCTTTCTGAGTCTGAAGCAGAATTTGATGCAGATCTGTTGCTCCTTCACATCAGTCATTTTAGCAGGTCAGCACGATCGCAAAACAGCACTAACACGATGTTACAAATATGCACAGAAAAAACACACATGTCCACACAGCACAACACCGCACGGCAGACTGGTTCACAAAGGGTACAGCTCGTGATACCTAGCAGGCCACAACTGTACTACAAGTGGTTTTCATGCAGCATTCAAATTTCGGGGACTTTTGGGTTGCACCACGTAAGCAGAAGTCACTTGACGCAAGAAAGTAGTTCAGTAAATTGCATCATGGTGGATCTTAATATAATGCAGGATTTTTCATGATGATGTCATTGTCATTCTGTCTTGTGACCTGTCAGCCTTTTTTGTTTCCAGGTGAGGGTGAGGAACAGCTGTATCTTGTCCAGAGGCAGCGATCAGGAAATCAAATCACTGATGAATTCTTTCTGGTGGTGACAGAAAAGTATGCAATCAGCTTTGTTATTTATTATGTATTCAGTTGCAACTATTGGAATGTAAACTATGTGCCTCATGCTGGTGTCTGTGTGTGTAGTGGGGTAGTTCTCAGCTGTCTTCTGTATACTGTAACAAAGTAACAGGGAGTAGCAGGTATATACTGCTGGGTTTTTATTTATTTATCCTAACATTCAAGTCTGATGATGATGATGGGGCTTGTGATGACATCATCGTCATGGTGGTGGTGGTGGCGGCGGTGGCGGCAGTGACGGCGATTATTATTATTATTATTATTATTATTATTATTATTATTATTATTATGACAATGATGGTGCCACCTCGACCATCAGTTACTGAGGTACTCATTTATATGGGATTGGTGGACATACCTGCGTTGCCACACCTTATTTTTGGAGACATTTGCATATGTTCCATTTTAAAACAGATGGCCACTATGGAGGCTAAAAAAATATTGTCAAAGCACCTACACTTCAGGGACAGAACACTTCTGTGATCTGACTGATAGTACAGTATTCTACAAGGCAAGACCAGTTAAAAATATTTCAAAGAAATTTGGTTGGTATTTTTTCTGTCTTGTATGAGGCTTTAATGTAGACATGACTGCTGTCAAAGGAACATCTCCTCTGAAACAGAATTCCTCGAAAATGAAAGAAAAAAAAACTAGCATAAAGCCCTGGTGTTGTAGGTAACTCATCTGCTAAAATATAAAATCTGTTGAAGGAAAAGAAAAGCTAATGACAGAAGTCTGTTGCTGGAGGGAACAAGTGGTGTTACCTGTGATAAGAAAGCTGAGGAAAATATTACTGTCCTTGTTTAAGAAAGGACTGGCCCAGCAGGTATAAAAATTGCAATATGACAGTGTCACCACATTTTTATAAGAGGCAATGCTTTTTTTTTAAATTTGGTCTGTGGTTCGATAAAACAGTGGAGAAGAAAGTGGAAAGGTAGGTGGATAAATGTGAAATACTGTATACTACAGCTGTAGTGAATTACATATGCAATACAGGAGGGAGTGGATGTGAGTGACCACCTGCAACAGTAGGATTTTGTTGGCGAGTCTTTAAAAAAGTGATTTAAGTTTGTTTTTGTGTGGTGCTGAATATGTGCATTGTGAACAGTTTTATTCTCCCACTGTGAGTGGTGGACCTCACTCTCTGTGCATAGAAGCAAGCAACAAAGTTACAGAATGAACTTACTGCACTAACTGATTGGTACCTCCATGTTACTGAAGTGTAGAAACAAGAAGAGTTTGCCAGTAGTTGCATCCTCTCCAAAATTGTGTCCTTTCAGTGGTTCTTGAGTTGTATGCATATACACATACAGGGGGATGGATCGACTTGGCATTCTTATTAGGTGCCCTACGTGGATGTGAATGGACATAAAAACAGGTCACCATCGTTATGTGAATTGTGATAGCCTACTTGTGTGAACAGTATGTCCTCCTGTTGTGATGGTAGGCTTCTGTTTCCAGTATCACAGATTAAGTGATACTGAGATTAAAAATTGAGGCATTTCTGTGGAGGGAGTACTGAACATATATCTTTAATATGTTTCAGATATGTCCTGAAAATTTTAATGTGATATGAGTCTTGAAATTTATACAATCTTTGAAAGTCATGCACAAAATGTGATGCATTCATGTAACATTTAAAGAACCCTTTAAAAAGAGCATGAGTTGAAGTTGTTTGGGCAATGTGTGTAACAACTGGAATGACAAGGAATTAATTGTGTTTCTGTTGCAGGTGGTTTTCAGCTTTCTGCTATTTCTTATAGGACTTTTTTTTAGGTTTTACATGTTGGCCATCTTTGTGTTCCAAGTACCAGTTGTAATTCTTTCATTTGTTATATTTGTTTTATTCATCTGCTTGTTGGTCTTTTGCTAGAGTTTTTAGAGACAGGCAGTACTATTCATTGATTTGGTTACAGCCCACCAGCCAAGCCAAGACTTAGGTGCCCAATAGAGTAGATGTTTCACGTTTTATGTTGCATTACAGTTCTTAGCACACACAAAATCTCCACCTGGCATGTAGTAGCTCAGTACTGTATTATTACCGCTCTTGCACAGTAATGACACAACGTTGGCTTTTGAAAGGCATGTTTAAATATATAATTTTGCTACTTATTTTATCTGACCATGGATCCCTTGCCATTTGCAGATTTCAAGTATCCTTACTTTTCCATTTATATCCATTTTTGCCATCCACATTGTGTCATTTTACTTATCTGTGTGTCTCTGTGTACACATGAACAAAATTGGTGACTTCCACACAAAGAGATCCACATTTGGTGGGGACAGTAGTGTAATTATATCTGAAAACAGTTTCTGATTTCAGAGTTGCCATGGCTGTTCTGCATTTTGTGTTTCTCTTTGTATTATTTGTGGCTACATTGTGTGTATTTTTGTATGTGGTGAAGGATCAAACATCTGAGATTTTGATGCATATTAGCAGTGGTGCAATACTCCTAAGACTCAGCTCCCCATAAGGCTCTGCTCTTGCCAGCTGTGGTTGTTTCAGGAGTGTAAATCCCATGGTCAGTGTGTTTTTCAGGAGTGTAATTCCCATGGACTGTGAGGGAGTGGTGTATCACACACTAGGAATAAGTTGGTCTTAGGAACTACCTGGAAATCTCTTTAACATGCATCCATAATATTTATCATTAGATGCCATACTTGACATTGTTTGCAGGCACCTGAAAGAGAGAGACATACTGTGTGGAAAGACTCATGAGAGGTGGACCGTGGCAAGCTTATTGAGCTGCATCAGAATAGGTGGAGAGTCTCCTGCTGCCACAGTGCAGTTGACTTTTGACACAGTACGCCGTGATCGCCAAGAAAGAGTGTATATCATGGATGAGAAAGATGCACAGGTGATAAGTTCTTGTATCAGTTACATGCCCCGATTACTGTTGCCTTTTGCCGTGTATTTTAGACCGACTTTATTAATGTGTGATTTGCATTCACGTCCTGATATTCATTCATTCATTCACTCATTCATTCAATCATGCTTTCATTCATTCATTCACTCATTCATTCATTTGTTTTTCTGTCTTACGACAGGTCCATAACCTCTTCCAAAGCAAGTCCTCCACAGAGTGCTATCTAATGCTTCCTCTTTTAATTTCCAGTGTCCTGTGTTGTCCTTAAGGTTATCCAGTAGCTGCTTATGTCTTGTTTCTTGTCTTCTCGTCGCTTCTATCCTTCCGTGTCTTTCCTTCAGTGACATGTTACAGAAGGCAGTTTGTATGCAAGATGTGACCAATCCAGTTAGCCTTCCTTCTTTATATGGTTTGTAGGACATTCCTTTCCTCCTTGACTGTCGGTAATACTTGTTCATTTCTCACACGATTGGTCCAACTGATCTCCATCATTCTCCAGCACCACATTTCAAAACTTCTCCGGCATTTCTGATCTACTTTCCGAAGTATCCAAGTTTCAGCACGATACAAAGCTATAGTCCAAGTGTAGCACTTTACTAGTTCCTTCCTTAAATTTAAGTGCAATTTGCTGGTGAAAAGAGTCTTCTTCTTGTTGAATGCTGCTGTTGCCATGGCAATCCTGGATTTAATTTGATGTCTACATCTTACATCATTTGTTATCATGCTACCCAAATAGTTGAAATATTCCACATTCTGCAGTTGTTTTTGATCTATCATAGTCTGTACTGGGGATGGTTGCCTTCAGATTGTCACCACCTTAGTTTTTTCCATATTCATTTCCATTCCATAGCGTCTTCCAATTTCAAGTACAAAAAAGACTGCCTGGTTTGAGCACCAGAGTTGATGCAGATAATGGAGAGAATTGAAAAATTCCTTGCTCCTGCCAGGAATTGAATCCAAATTCATCAACCATTGAGCCTGCATATTAATTGCTGTACTGGGTGTAGTGACTGCCCAGGTAGCATAGTTGAAGGGGTGGTGAAGCGAATACTCTAAATGAAAGAGAAACCATTTTCTGTGCTGAACAGATTTTCATTTATTGAGCTGAATGAAGAAATTGAAATGAATCATTGTGTTTTTTAATTCATAATCGCTGGTAGGGGCAGCCATTTTGATTACTTGACCCATGTGCCTAACCCTAGCTGTGCCACTGGTTCAGGTACACAGTATAGGTGACACCCTGTAATTCTGGTGTGTTCATCCCCTTTGTTTTATTATGTTAAAAGTGCTTATGGGAAAAGTGTATGTGGCATAAATGTATGTTTTATGTTTTCTACAGCTTTTGTTCTAAACTTCCTTGCTCCATTAAATGTATAGCAGGTTATGTGCAAAACTTGAGATGCATGCAGAAATATGTGCAAGTTTTCACTTGAAATGTCCATAAATGTTGCCAAATTTTAACTGAAATGGGAATGCGTTGTCTGTTTCATAAAACATTAAAAAGGTGACGTTTACCCTATAACAGGCCATGAAGGCCCAGAGTGGGTGTAGAGGTATAGCTCTACTCTTTCTTTAACATGGTCGCTAGATGGGGTGGGCAGTCAACACCATGCCCCATCTGCCTTACCCCAGTGAGAAAGACCTGGTACCCATGGTACAGGAGACTGGGTGGCAAAAGAATAAAATTTTTGGTGAAATATTATTTCTGATAATTCTATAAATATTTTTGAATTGGGTTGCCACAAATATAAATACAGAATTTAATGTTAAAGCTTCAAATTTGTTTACATGACTAAAAGTATTAGTTCAATGTACCATCTGTAAAGCAAATCTTATATTAGGTTTCTTCATAGAGGAAAATGGGAATGAAAGGTGAAACTTTACTGCAGTAACAAATACTTCTGAAGCCTCACTGTTTTATTGTGATGAAGTTCATTCTTCTGTGTGTATAATTATGTGTACTGACTCATTATGTGATACTTGCAGAAGCTTGTGCAGGCACTGGGTGAAGTGGTGAATGCAAGACCACTGGCAGCTCTGAATCAGCTTCTGTTTCGATGCATGAAGTGCTCTACTCAGTTCTCTCAAAAACAGCCTCCTACAGGTATGCAGCAAGAAGGATGTGAAAATTGGTAGGAGGAGGGAATGTAGTGAGAATAACATTAATCCATTGGCATGTGTACGATAAACAGTTGAAGGAAGCACTATCTGCCTTTTCCATTGCAGGAACCAGGTTTTAAACTGAATGCCGTGGCTGAATGCTTAGGGCTGTATTGTATTTATGAGGTTCCAGGTTCAAATCTCTACCTGGAGGCTGAGTATCCTGACAAACGTTTTATGGTTTTTCTCACACCTTCACAGCAAATGTCAGGGTAGTACTCTAAAACAGTGCAAGGCTCTGTCCTTCAGCATTTTGCCTTCTTCATCATACACAAGTTTTTGTTCCATTTGGCACTGCATATTGTAGGCAGTTAATGTGTCGTTAGCCCATATGCTGACTTTGCCAAATGTTACTGGCGTGTATTTTCTTGGTCCCAAATCACGTTGACTGATAGTTCTTGATACTTTACTGAAAATAGTACCAAGTGTCAATGAATGATGTCCAGCAACGATTCAGTAGTTTATTAAATAAAGAGCAGTTCTTGGTGTTTGTATATATATATGTACATTGAAACCCGGATCCGTTGTTTCTGAAGGGACGATGAAACACAAACGATGAATGCATGAAGAGCATTTAATGTGTCAGAGACAGGAGAAAACAAAAAATGAAAATTTTATATTTTGCACTCAGATCTACAAAAATAATAAACAAATAAGTTATGTGACTACTTGCATGCAAATAACTTTAAAAAAAAAACTGTTTGGTTTGATACCATATGTTTCGGGGGGAAACTGTCGTTTCCAAGGTAAAAACATTTTATCTGTGGCACTCACCAATTCCATGCAGGTACAAGAATGATTTAACAGTTGGATGAGCAGTGTGGGCTTCAGCAAAACTTGTCATTGGTTCAGGGTCACATTAATCTCCCTCTTCCTCCTCCTCATTGCTGCTGCCACCCTCATGAGCATCACATAACTCACCTATGCTGGAAGTGCCATGTGGGGCCAGCTCATTATCTACAGATGTGTAAAACTGAAATTGACCACCTTCACAGCATCTACCTACATCCAGTCTTCATAGTGGATAATGCACATGTTTTATATACTGCAGAAATGATGTATCTTTCAGATGAGCAGCACAATGGAAACAGCAAAATGTTTCTACCTTATACTCCAATGGAAGCATCCAGTATCCTGAAAAACACGTTGAAAGTGACTGTGGTCACCCACACTTTTTTATTTTTGTAGTATTTAAAGTTTTTAAAACTACATGGGTTTCCACGATTTTGCAACCATGATTGGCACAAATAGCACATAACAGGAATAATGACATTAAGTCACACGCCTTGTAATTGCCAAACTCCAGGGGATGCAAGCAGAATGATGCAAAATAATACTACACTGACAGTAGAACATAGTTCCCAGGTTTGCCACCTTACAACTTAGCCTGCTCATAAACCAAACTGCTCAACATTCGTGCTTGGCCACTGTGTGGCATCATTTCATAAGTTCATGGTAGTTACCAGTATAGGCTTGTTACCACTACTGTATCTTCCAAAAACATCATGTTACTTTTGCTTCATGTTACTCAGAAATGATCATTCTGGGAATATTGTGGGTCAGGACCAAGACTTCTGAATGTCTGATGTGGGAGAACAGCCATTCAAGGAACAGTACATCTGATTTAATTATACATTGTTTATGTGTGTGATTTTTTGGGTGCAGGAGAAATGAGTAATACATGCAGGAAAATGATGCATACAGGAATGATGGATTAGAGGTGCGTGTGTGTGTGTGTGTCAGTCAGTCACAAGACAATTTGAAATGTTTGACCATTTAAAAGTGACAGTTGCTCTGATTTTGTAGAAGAAGTTGCAATTTAAACAGTGGATATGCCATGTGCACAGTGAAGTTTTTCAGTGAAAGACTAGTACACTGAGGTAGATTGTTATGACAGCAGTTCGTTGGGGAAAGGTTATGCTATTTTAATTTTGCACATCTTGTTTTTTATTAAAATGCTTATGCTTTCAGGGGTGGCAGAAGATGGTCTAACCTGTCCGTCATGTAACAGCACCATTGTGATTGAAATGGATGAAGTTACATTACCGTCACATTGCAGAATTGACCGAGGAGAGAAACAGTCTTTTGCCATTGACGATGGACCACTGCCCTTGTGTGTTAACTCTTCACCATCTCAATCAAGCATAGGTATGCAACACGTGACTCTAAAGTTGAATATTCTATATACTTTGAAGATTACAGTCTTTTATAATATGAATAAATGTGGTTTGGTAGGTAGGCACCAGAATTTCAGAGCAGTCTGCTGCTTCCATCTTCAAGGTAGAGGTCAGTCACTAGCATGCACTTTAAACGGTTTTCTGTGGGTTCTAAATGTTGAAAGGGATTTGTATTTTAAAATTTTATAGGCACAGTTCATATTCCATTCATAGCACTGAATGCAGGAGTAGGAGTACAGTAATTGTAATGTAAATTCATATGACTTCCCATAGCTTGTGACTTACATAGACATGTATGGCTTTTTTCAATATGGTCTCGTAGCCTACTTAACTTACACTTTTTTAAATATTTATGAATTCCAATGCCGTTGAAGCTGTCCAGTTAGTTCAGTAGGTGCCTCAACACTTTCCATTAATGTACATTATTTATGTCTTGAACTAAGGTGATTCTGCTATAGTTTTTGGCAATCCTGCAGATCCCTGTAAAGATTTTTTTGTCCATCTGTTTCTGCACAGGACAAGACTCAAGAACTGTTGAACATATTCCTGTGAAATTTGATGATGGGAAGTTTTACTGAAATCTGACCAGCCATATAACTTATCATTAGATCAGACAGTTATAGTGACTACTTCCATGAAGACTTAAATTCATTGCTGTGCACATCTGGGGTGAAATGCACTAAATATTTGACAGAGAAAAAATGTTTTGCACAGAAGTTTTAGAGAAGAGTGAAATATGTAGTTTATGACCAGCACACTTTTTTAATAATTCTCTTGATTTTCAACATAATTAAACAAAAGAGATGCTAGGTGTACATGTCTGTGTTTTCATATTCAGCAATAATCAGTGGCCTTTCAATTGTAATTGCAGATTACCTTTCTTGTTGTTGACAGTAATTAAATAGAACTTTCTTTCACTGGACCTTACAGGTCTGCATGTATATAAATAAATATTTAATTAAAATTTAAGTGAATATTCTGCTACAACCATTACTTTGTTAAAATTTCAACTTTTCTAAAGCCACTCTGCAATCTTCCCGTCCCTCACGTGACATTTTGAGACTAGCCAGCTGGTTACCAGTCCTTCCTGCTGCTTCCGGAGTCTTTTATCTTTTTATGTGCTAGATGTACTTGTGCTTCCATTGAAAAGTTAGGTTATGTCAGGTTACAAATATACATATTTGTCCTTTCAGACTTAATTATCCTAAATTAGTCAAAATAATTTGCATGGAAAGTGTTAGCAAAAACAGCTTTTCACCAAATTTAAGACTCTTAATCTAATCCACATATGTAAATTATTTTATTTTAAGACTGAAATATAGAGGAATGAATATCCAGGGAATTTTCAGTGCTATATACTTTTATACAATTTACACCATTGTAGTTTTGGTTACCAGATCATAACCTGTGTTTCTGCACAGCATATGTTTTTAAATCCTTGGGCATTTACTAATTGGCAAAACATTCTCACTAATACTGTCACTGCTAACTCATGACTTATTTTCTGTGTTGCCATAGTTAGATCTTTATGTTATTCATCCCACTGTGCATTTGTACATGAACAGTAACAATAACTAGTTGTGATCAACTGTTATTGTTATTGTTCATTGTCATATTTGTTTGCATCCCCATCAGAATCCCTGTCTGATACTACTTCATTTTTTCCTTTGGTGTCTACAATGCCAAACTTTCCGTGGTCCACCATCTTGACTTAAGTGAACTTAATTTGGATATGTCTGCTCTTATGTGACATCCAGATTGGAATACTGGAGCTACCAAGAATATGTGATGTTTTGAAATTGTCAACCATTTAAATGAATCTCAGTGATTACAGATGATAGTTTTTGAAATGACAAAAAATGTATTTTTGCTGCAGTGCAATTTTGAGGCGGTGGTCACAATGGAGCCATTCATGTGTTGATGGCCTGTACTGTGAGAAGAGATATTTGACCACAGTATCCATATATTTTCATCTTTTCTGCTAGTTGCTAATTGAATGGTAAATGGTTTGAAGAAGCATTTGTTTTAGACTATCCAATTTGACCATGGTGTTGCTTACAATTACCTTTCATCACAGTCTTTACAAATCCTGTTATTTGAACCTTGGTTGGAGCAGTTTAGTCTGTATATCAACACACTCTCAGTTGTCTAGGACCCACATTGATATTACTGTGCAATAACATTTTAGTTTTCCAAGAGATATACAGACAGGTGTATGACATGAGGGTTTTATTCTTCTAGGTTATGATGTTGCATCACCACTGGGTATCAGTTCCCAGTGTTTTGAAGGAACATAGTGTCTTAATTTCCAGGGGTCTAGAGTTCTGTGAACTCTACACCCCTGAAGGTGAAGACACCCAGGGATGCAATATCATATCCCAGAAGAATGGAATCCTAAACCACACCACTGTTAAAACCTCACTACTTGCAGGTATATGACCCCTTTTCCCGCCATGAGTGGTGTTACATGTCCAGTCTCCTTGATGTAGTTACTGTAACTATACTAGGAAATTATCTGAATATTCCATTTCTTTGTAATGGGTGGACTTGTCTTTGTAACTAGTGGACTTAATGGTCTTAGACTAAGATGAAGAACTTTCAGTCTGAGATTTGAGTTTGGCCCAGTCTAGAGCAGATGTTGTTTCTGAATGCTTTTCCATTCATTTACTTTGACAAAGGTAAAACTTGCATGTGTGAAGAATGCAGATCCCACCATGTGTCACTTGTTCTTCTGTATATCATCCTTGTAATCAACATCCTGCCGTCTTGGGTACCTGTTGCCCCCTCCTCAGAAGGGTGATGTATAAGCCCTGTAGCTGGTCTGGATGTGGTAGTGGAGAGAAAAATTTCTGCCTCTGTTGGAAATTTAATCCTAGTCATCCCGTCCATAGGTAATAAGTACAGTGACTAAGGTTCTCTCAGTGAACATGTGATTAGAGAAACACATGCTGGAATCACGTCGCAGTGCTGATAACTATGACTTGTAGTGTGAATATGCAGCTGCATGATATCCAACTAACACAAGCCAACCCCATGCTCTACATGTACCACTCAGGAAGGGCAGTGAGTGACACTGGAGCTTCAACGGTGGTGTGTGGTGGGGACAGACTCCAGGTGACAGCGATGGTCCACCACAGTGAAGTCCAGCAGCAACCCTCTCGTAAGATTCTTAACTTGTTCTCCTGTATGTCTTTGCTTCTGTTGCTGCATGCTGTATAAAATGGACCATCAGCAGGACAAAGTTAAACCAGTGTAAGGTAGTCTGTGCACATATGTTTAATATTTGCTTGATTTCAGACCTTCACCATGGTGTAAATGAGGTCTTCACTCTTCTGGGTTGTTATGCACTGTTGATTGGTAGTTACCAACATTTCGTGCAGCCTATTGGTCTTATCTTCAAGGGTCAAGCAGCCTTGGACTTCTTGACCCTTGAAGATGGGACCAAAAGGCTGCCGAAAGCGTTGGTAACTAACTACCAGTCAGTGGCATAACATCCCAAAAAAGCAAAGACCTAATGTAATTTTGTTTACAGTACAGTATTCGTTAAACACATTTTCTGCTTTTCTCAGATATTTCTGGGATTGCCATTTTGTCCCTCTTCATTCTGGCCTGGAGGGTTTGGTTACTAATGCACTCCAGCCTTGATTACTTTTTTGTGACATTTCTGTTTGAATACTATGCATAGTTTAAGGCATCTGTGTGTGTGTGTGTGTGTGTGTGTGTGTGTGTGTGTGAGAGAGAGAGAGAGAGAGAGAGAGAGAGTAGGTGAGTGAAAGAATGAAATGTGTATCATCAACGTCATTACCATGTTCATCATTGGTTCATCATTCTTGTGTACTATGTACTTTATGACTTGCTATGGAGAAATACTGTCAGACTATTAGAAGCTTCATCTGCTGTACCTACCACATATCCCAACTAGTAGGGAGTTCTGTTTCCCCTCTGCTCCCCACTTTCCATCTTCAGCATGGAGTCAGACTGTTGTGATCTTCACCATTATGTACTCCTGAGATAGCTTCATAAATGTATATATGGGAGTGAAGGGAATATGATGTGTAGATTAATTTTTTTAATGAACTTACTGTGTGTTTTATTTTAAATTTACCTTAGAAATTTACTAGAGCATTAATTAAAAGTTTGGAATTTAAGACACTACTTAAAGATAATGTTATAAGTGGACTAAAATAGTTTACTGGCAAGTGTATATTTCACAACTGCAGTTTCCTGTCTTTGGTACAGGTTCAGCAGCCTCTCTGGATGCATTTGCGTCTTCTCCACACAATATCAGGATACCTGTGAAGCGGTGGGATAGTGACATTGAGATTATTAGCAATCCCAGCCAGAGCAGCATTGAAGTGCTGGATGAACAAGCTAGGTGCGAATAAACTGCTGTGGAGTTTTGGTAGAACTTTCATGGGTGATGAAATGTAGGTGGTGTGATGATTTTCAGCTACGTTCCTGTTGTAAGGAAACAACTTTTATGAGTGCGCTCTGTTGCCTGCGTGTGTGTGCGTGTGTGCGCGCGCGTGTGTGTGTGCCCCCCTTTGCAAATTTTTAACCAGTTTGGAGCTAGGCATGTGGAATTTGGTACAGGTATGGATCATAAATATAAACCCAGAAGGTCATCATCTGAGCAACACCCGCAGTTGAAAACCTAAAAGCTAATAACGTATCTACACACAGTATATCAGCGATGAGCAAATTGTAGCCCTCCTACCTTTGTGATGCAGCCCACGATCTAACATCAGAAACCAGAACATGAAGATATGAAATTGGATGAATAATTATTTACTTCCCATTCACACAAAAATATTATTCAGTTTGATATCCAGTACAACGTACTTTACGTACCTATATATAAACGTAAGTTCCATCTCACACAGGAGTAACTATCATGCTACTTGACCATTGGAACACAAATTATTTATGTGTGCTCAGTTCATTGTACCCATGAATTTTTTTTTTAATAAAAGAGACACAAGTAAGGACTTATTAGACAAGATTAGTTTCAAATTTTGTATGATTAATTCAAATTTTTTAAAGATTAATTTGACATAAGTTTTACTGCCTCAATATTGGCACTATTGATGACTGGGTATTATCACTAATGATATGTAAGTAAAAAGTGCAGGTATTATTTGTAATGTGGCCTGAAAATATTTTTTGTTTCTTGATTTGTCCCTCATGCCCCCGCAGGTTGGTAACTACTACTGTGTATGAAACATTGTAAGTCACTAATTACAAATTTGGCTGCATTGTGAAACTAAAGGGTTATGTCTGACAAATTTCACTTAGAAAAAGGGCATATAAAGGTAAGTATTTCTTCATCAAAGTAAAATAAAGTAACAATGATAACACTAATAATGCATGGAGTTACATTTTGAGATTAGGACACATAGGGAGATGAACGATTACTGATGTGTCACTGAACATTACATTTGCAATCTTCAGAGTGACTGAATCTGGTGGTTATCCTGGATTACTTACATAGATCTGGCAGTGGGCTGAGTGTGGGAAGCTGTGTGATTGGGTGGAGAAGGACCATGGTGCTAACTGGTAGGGGGATGTTCCTGTGTTCATGAATAGAGGTGATGAGAAGACTCTTGTTTGGTGGAGTTGGTGATGGTGGTGCTGGCGATAGGGGATCTGCAGCTTACTCGTAGGATGGGAGGCATTCAGAAGAAGTGGGTGAGTGGAGGTTATTGGGGTGGGGAGTGGAAGTGGAGACAGGCTTTTCAGAGCCTGTGTCTGTTCTCCAGGTTGGAGTTGTGAGAGTGTTTTGATATCTCAGTGACGTCTCTGATGAGGCCTTGATGTCACTACAAGTGTGAACAGTGTTTCCCAACCTTTCTTCCATGGAGGAGCGCCTAAAATAATTTTTTATATCCCAAGGAACCCTCCCCTATGAAATCGTGCACACACCAGAAAAAGTTGATAGTGGAGAGTGTTTCTGTTACCATCAGTGATGTAGATCTGTAAAAATACATAACAGACAGATACAATACAGATAAATATAACCTTAAATTACAAACTGACCAAAACGAAGACACAGTCGGTAGCATACAGAGGTGACACCAATATCGCCGATTCCCAGCAAAAATACCCATGACATTTTGCTGGATATTTGGTATTTTTTAATGGTATTTCAAAATTTTATTTATTCCACAATTTCTTGTGGGACCTGTAACAGTGTTGTGTGGGTCCCTGGTTGGGAGACAGTGACTGTGACTTTGGATGTCTTGAAGTCAGTGCTGTGGAGTGTGTTGCTGCCACTGAATTCTGGCAGTCAAATGTGTTTTACATGACCAGGGCGGCCCTATATATACCTGCTGTTTTAGTTAACTAAAAGTGCATGTGTACCCATATTGCAACTTACAGATCAGCCAGATTGGCTGCCACATCTCCAGTAGAATTTCTGGGAACATAAAAGATACTAGACCGAACGTCTAGCATTTGGCAGTAGCCAAACATTCTGCAGAGATGAGACACAGCATCACAGAATGGAGGTTATAGCTACACCCCCAGGACTGTTGGCTGTGTACCATCAGAGAAGGTACAGAGATGTTAAGCCATTGCCACAACTGCAGCCAAGAGGGTGGATAGAGACTTGGCAACGCCTGGCTCCACCATTCCACCCCATGCCATCCATTTGCCCACTACTTCTGAACAACAGTTCAGTGCCTCCTGTGCCATCCACATGCGGTTCCTTTATTTCAAAGTGAAGCAAAAAATTTCTGCCTGTCTCTGTCACCCACCAAGTTTCCTAGAAAAATCTATTGGTCATCTCTTGTTATGACTGTGGAGATGATCCCATATTGATTGGTAAGCACTATGGTCCTCCCCTACCCAATCAGGCTGTTGTTTCCCACCCCCTACCTACTGCTGGGTTTATATTAGCCCCAAGATAACCCCCACATTTACTCACCCTGAAGATTGCAACTGTAATGATTGATGAACTGTTAGGAAACCATTGTTCCTGTATGCGGACTAATCCTGAAAGCTGATTTCATGCATTGCCCCACCTGTTAAAGCCTAATGAATAAAATAATAGAAATTCATTTGTAGGAAGAGAAGTCTGCAGGAGGAGAGTAGGCTTTATGTATTCTTGAAATTCTTTGTTAGGCACATTCATGAAACAGTATAAAAGGTGACTTTGCTTCATCATGTCTGTCTGTCCATCTTTCCATCCTTCCATGTGGAATAACTTGGCTCCCACTGGATGGATTTTTGTGGAATTTGACACTGGGATATGTACAAAAATCTGTTGACAAAGTTCAAGTTTGCATGAATACCCAGGTACATTTATGTCATTGGTCTTTGTAATGCATATGGGTTCTGTTGTCTGTGGTGTACAATCTGAAGCTGAAGGAACAGTTATGCTATAAACATAACATTCAAGCACATATGAGTTTAAACATGCTGAACAGAGGACAGCATGGGGACAATAGCAGAGTAAACACACTGGAAGTGTTACATCCTCTGCACATGTCTTTGTCTGTCATACATCAGTTTCTCTGTAATATTTTGTGCCTAATGTAGAAAAGCATAAGCCTTGAACGTGTGTTAATTATGCCATAAACTTACTCCAATCATGTCTAGACTTCAGGGTACTGTTACTCCTGCAAGGCTGCAATCCTCAGAAGAGAAGCAAATGGTGTCAGTTGCAGTCCCACCGCGACGACCAGTTGTGCCTGAAGTGAGCACTCACTTGATTTCCGTTACTGGTCTCACAGAGAGCAGTTCATCCAGTAAGTTCATATTAACAGTGCATTTCATATGCCAGTCCCCTCCTCATTTTCTATTTTAGGTGCATTGAAAGATGTATGCATTATAGAGTAACACCACTCTGTCCATCTGTCTTTATATCTCAAGAATGGCTGAACTGATTTTCATGATAATCGTGGGAAGCTTTATTTAATTTGTTTGAATTGATTTTCATAATAATGCTGGGAAGCTTAATTGAATTTGTTGGCACATTCCAGTTTCGGTTATAGTTGGACAGAACTATTGGACACATTACATGAATACCTATATGCATTTCTGTGTGTCTCTTGAGCATAGCTTGTTAAATATTTTTGAGAGTGAAAAATGTTTTTGAACAATAGTTATACAGAAAAATGAAGGGCACACAAACATCTTACGATCAGTACACTTTTGTGTAATTTTTATGGTTCATGACATTATTGAAGAAAATGTTTATGCGTGAAGGTTACCAGCAATCAGGAATGGTGTTCTGAACCAATGCGAAGAGAAATAAAATCTCTTGTTCTTGATAACAATTAAACAAAGTGTCCTTCCACCAAACTTCTAGGTCTGTATGTTCATAAATGTACATTTACTGAAGATATAATATTACATAAAAGCATAAATATTGTTTGAACTTACCTGAATAAATATTTTAAGTTAATGGAGCCTGTCACCATTAATACTTGAGCATGGATGTTAGCATGGCATTTATGACTCCTTCTGTCAGATGTGCACTGTATACTTGTATAATCTTGTGTAACAAGGGAACATTTCTGACACTTTCTGAAATCTGGTAATTTTATTTGTATTATCAGATTATTTAGTGACTTACTGAAATTTCTCACTCTGTTTAGGTTCCCTCACTGATAGCATATGCACAACATATGAAATTCACTCAGTATCGCTGTCATTGAGACAGGGATCCACGACAGAAAAATCAGAAGGGACAGAAAATGTAATTATTTTTGATGATGGAAGCAACCACACAGACACCAGTGTGAGTCAAGGAATAGATGAAGGAGCTGAGAAATTATCAAGGGGTTTGCTAGATGAATGTGATCATGAAGATGGGAGTCCATCTTTGCTCTTCAGGATGCATGAAGAGAAATTAAGTCCTCAGATGAATTATGCTAGCATGCTTAAAGGTGAGAAAGCAATTAACTGGTAATAAATTTTGTAAGGAGATCATGGCTCGTACAGTGTGGACTGTATGATCAGTTTCTTTTAAAAGTGTAGCTTATTTTTATGATATGTTTGAGTTGAACTGTAATCTTGTGGATGAAGATGTCAGTCTTTCTCTCCCCTATGTGTGTATGTATGTATTTATGTAGTATGTATGTATGATGGTGATGAATGAAACTTCAAGTGTATAGCAAACTTACAGATAATTGTTATATTTACGTATGAAAATTATGTACAAAGATAGATCTCAGAGCTGTGTAATTACAGTGAAACCTCGGTCAACCATTCTGAAAGGACCACGGAAAACTAACAGGAAATGCAGGCAAATGACAGTTATGGGAAAAGCATTAAATATGTTACAAAGATAAGAAAACAACAAATTAAAATGTTACATTTTGCTTTTAGGCCTATAAAAAATAAACAATTAAAGACTTACACTAATACTTACATGCAAATAACTTCTTTTCCAAACAAATCCGTAACTGACAACTGTTTAGTTTGAAACATTATCATTTGAGATGAAACAGAGCCAGTTCCAAGTTCATACTGTTCTGTTTGTTATGTTCAATAGTGCTGTATGTGTAAAAGATTGATTTAACACTTATATAAACAGCATAGGCCTGGGCAAAATTGAGCCCTAGTTCACGGTCACATTTATCTCTCTCTTCTCATCGCCACTGCTGCTTCCGTCCTTATGATCATCACACAGCTCAGCCATGCTCGAAACACCATGTGGGGCAAGTTTATTATCTACAGATGCATAAGAACTTGTGCTGATGTCCTTCTCAGTGTTTAGCCATATTCAGTCCAAGTGCAAGACATCATGCTGTGCAGATCGGCATATAATACACAAATGTTATGTTCTGCAGACATGATTTACCTTGTGGATTGGCACAGTTATCTGTGAACAACAAAATGTTTCTACCTTGCACACCAAGAGAGGCATCCAGTGCCCTTAGAAACTCTGTGAAAGTTGTGGTCATCCTTGCTTTTTTATTTGTGTGGTGGTTTACTATTTTAAAGCAGTGTCTTAACAGTTTTCCAACCATGGTCAACAAAAATAACAATTAGCAGGAATAGTAACACTAAATCATACAGCTTTTAATTGTCAAACTGGAGAGGAGGCAAACAGAATGGTGCAAAAACTGTACTGTACTGACTGCAGAACATAGTTTTCAAGTTTGCAACCTTACATCAAAGGCCCTGCGTCACCCCCACCACTGAACCATCATTCAAACTTGGCTAGTGTGTGGCAAAATTTTGTAAATTAACAGTAATTACTGCTATAGGTAACTTACTGCTACTGTATGTTCAAAAAAAGTGGTGTTACTTTCACTTCCTTTTTCTTAGAACAATCATTCCATGTATATTGTGTGTCAGTACCAAGAGTTCTGAATGCCTGATGCGTGAGAGTGGCACTGAAGAATGATATGTCCAGTGTAGTTATACATTGTTTATTTGGATGATTTTTTGGGCCCAGAAGAAATGAATGCTACTTGCAGGGAAATGACACATATGGAAATGATGGATAGTTGTTTCACTATATTAATTGCATTGCTTATGGCTTCTCTTGAGAATGTTGAAGTATTTATAAGAAAATAGGCATTACACTTTCGTCCGTTATGTCCTTATTTATGTTTTTAGTTCTGTCTTAACATTGCCTTGAATTATGTAGACTTGTTGCAGAGTGTAGGGTCTAAGCTGCCTTCCAAGCCCTCAGAGAAGGTTCTTGAATCATCCAGCAGTAGTGAAACTGCCACCAGAAATGACAGGGTGAAATATTCGTATACGGACTTTTCTGTTGTTGATCACCGAGTGAAACTCTATCTTTACTTACATGTGTTCCAGCATGAAGAGGAGGAACTTTTGTTTCTGCTTAGGGTAAGTGTATTTGCTGCTGTTAGTACAAAAACAGTTGCCACCCAGTGTTTATTGCATCAAATAAATATATAATTAAAATACTGGTACATCATAAGAGATATTGTCATAGATTTTACCTATAACTGGATTGATTCTGTAAAGGAATGCCATGAAAGCCTCTTAAGATGCTGTTGTAAAAGTTCAACAAATCAGGGTCATAAAACAGGAAAACATCTTAAAAGGATGAACATGAAAACATGTTATTTTGTACTTAGGTATGGAAAAAGACATTTACTTTAGTAGAATATTATTCCATATAAACTTTGTATTATCGGTAAATTATTTATTTTCACCATCAAACCAGATTTTAAGTCTTGTATTCTTTACCGATTTTGACACATAGGCCTACTTGAACATAAGATAGCATATTTTTTGCAAGCACACCTGGTAGGTTAAGAGCCCGTTTTAGCCAGAACCATTCCATAAGTACCGATTCTGCCATCTGATATTTTGCTGCTTTTGTCTTTTTCCAGCATATCACTTCAGTTACAGGCTGTTTGAATATTGTGTCCTGCTTGATACAACCATATTTAAAGCTGACAAAGTACTACCATGTTCTGCAGTGATCTTTTTGTGATGCACACTTGAAGTAGCATCCACCCCCATTCTAATGTCCAGCTTTTCCTTTAATTCACAGCAGTTTACATTTTATGCTGCCTATGTAGTAGCCATGCTGATCATATGCTCAATAATTAATCAGTAAAGGATGAAAACTGTGTATGTGTATTCAGTGTGAAGTGTTGGGAATGCTTCATTTGAAATTAAATTGAAAGAACTGCACATACTCAACATGCTTGTTTAAACCCACACTTCTTCACCTCACAGACTAAACATGTGCCATCAGGTTGCATCTTTCATAGTTTAGGTTTTGCTAAACTGCATTAAGAATGTTTTCGCCCTGAATTCCCTTCCTATTTGATGGCACTAACAAAAAATGATTGACAGAGCTTATATTATTACAGTGATCTCTTATAAGCGTTATAAAAATAACTGATCTCGGGCACTAACAGGCTGCACAGACACAGTCTACTCACTGACCATTGTAACAGAATATAGTACAAGTAAGCCATGTAAGTCACATCTTGTGAAGAGCACAAGTGTGGAATTAACCTTGGAGATTAATCTTCAGGAACTGAGAACATCATTTCATCACCTTTATGTTTGTAATAAATAGAACGAGTGGAAACTTTGGGAAATTGTTTAAGATTCTTATGTTAAAAATGCATTAAAAGTGTAAAAATTCCATATGTTGTGAGCTTTTTATGCTTCTTAGGTGAGAAATCCTTTTGACTAGGCTATGGGCTGGATGATCTGGGGTTCAAATCCTGGTGGGGGCAAGGGATTTTTCTTTTCTCTAAACTGTCCATACTGGGTGCGAGTTCCACCCAGCCTCATATTCAGTTGGTACCAGGGTTCTAGCCTGGTGGTAAAGTGACCAGGATGTGAAGTTGACTACTGACCTCAATCTAGTGCCAAGGTTTAGAATGAGTGGTACTATACATCTCGTCTCCCTGTATGCCTTCACTGTGTGGACGAGGACAACGTTACCTTGTCACCTTTTCTTATGTGGAAAAACATCCTAATTTGGGTTGTCTTGAATGGGTATGATTGTATACATAATTTCACTATCCTTTCGTAAGTGTTATCACCTTCTTACTGTACACACATTTCAGCTTCTCTGTTATGCCTGAAAATGCTGCTTGAAATTATTTTCCAAAATTCTGTCTTTGCTTTGTCATATTACTGTGAATGTTGTCAGATGATTCAAAGTGAGGCCCTTTCAGGGAGATTTTTATACATAATTTCAGGCTTATGCCTCAGTATCAGTGAAATCTTCAGAGTTCTGGAGATGTGAGAAGTCACATAAGACCAAACCAGGTCAGCATGGGTGATGTTCTAATGCAGGAATTTGTTTATATCCCTGCCTATTTTGGGGATTAAACTCTGATCATCTGTCACATGGGCAGTCACTACTGACAGAGTTAACCCAGTTCAGATACATATTGTATTTACCCAAATATAAGACAGGTATTTTTCCCTGCTTGATCATGCAAAAAATGGGAGGTCATCTTGTAATGCGCACAAATGTACATGACAAAAAATGTGCTTCTAGGTAGTATAATATCTCTACTATGGTTTAAGTGTATGAACAACAGAATTTATGATGGCACAATGCAGTATCTCTGGCGTTTAATAGATCTGTTCCTACTCATTTTGTATTCGTAATCAGTGAACATCACGACAAATGAGGGATGCAGCATTGCGGTGAACATATTTGGAAATTGGGTGCTCCAAACTAGAGTAATTTTTTCACTCTTGTGTTGTAGCTGTTATAATAGGGTGAATAACTGTACAGCAGATGGAGCATGGAGAGCAAGAAGATAGCCCACTGTTATTGTGAGATGTTCGCAGCTCTCACATGTCACACTGTGATATTAAAAAAAAGTTCCATGAATAACTGAATTATACACAACATTTTATCATTCCAAAATAATAAGTTACATTTTCTATAAATACATAAATGAAAGAAGTATAGAAATAGCCCTTTATTAAGATATTTTTAGCAACATCTCCCTGACAAAATTTAAAATCTGGAACCTCAGCAACTGTCATTTTAAGTTGTCACTACAGAGGTTAATGGAAGTTCCATTTTTTGTGTGATAATGTTGGTTCCACTGAACATTGTATATGTTTGCCTAGTCGTCTGGTTTTATCACAGAAGTGGAACAATCACTTTCCTGTTGCAGGCTCAAATCATACCACAGTCATCAAGTGTGTCATACCCTGGCTGTCTTGTCATGTCAAGTAGGAAAGTTTATGTACTGCAAATAACTGGTGAGGAAGGGTGAGTGTTGTTGCTGGAGGCAGTACCATGAGTTGATAGAGAATACTTTGCAATTTGTATGCTGCTGTATGAGTATACGCTTTTAAAAGATATGTGCATAATAAAATCTATTGTGTTTCTTTGTCCGTTGGAATTATAGTAGATCTTATTGAAATACCGTGTGAGGGTGTGGACAGACCACAGACCAATACTGGCTGAGCGGTAGGATTTGGTGGTGGGCTCCTGAGAACATGGTAATGAAGTTGTGGGTTCCATGGAATTTGTAGACCAGTTACTTGACTATCACCTTTCCAAGGAGACTGTCATGAAGTTATAATTATATCTGTTCATAATTTTACTGTGGTATATAGTGAACTTAGTAAGACAGAATACTTTCTGGTTTATAATTTAAGGCTTTTGTGGCAACGAAACTCGATAAAATATTCTCGGGCTAGCAACCACATTGTGTTGTTGAATGGCAAGTAAAGAAATGTTTCAAGGACATCTCTCTCCTTGTCATAGAGTAGCTGTTCCCAGATGATGAGGACAGAGATGGTCCTTGAAACTTTGGTTTACTCGCTATTCAATCACATGACGTGGTTGCTAGCCCAAGAATGTTTTATTGACTTTTTGGGTTATGCAATTTTAGAAGTTTTTTACCTTATGGTACTCTTCACTGGATGACCCTCCTTACTTCATCTGATACGGGACCCTGGTACTGTGAATGCCAAAATAAGGGAAACAGATAATTGTTATTTAGCAGAAAGAAATAAATTCAAGTGGAAAATCAATCTGCATTACTCATTTCCATCATGGCCTCAAAAGATTTTATCAGTAGTTGTCTGTGGATGGAAATAAATCATGTGATACTAGACAAGTTGATTTGTTTGCTTTAGGAAAAACTATAGAATTTAATTGATTATAAAAATGAGAGATTCTAATAGTTACAGCATTTTGTGGATGATTTGCTTAGGTTAGGTTAGATTATCCTGTTAGAAATACTATGTAAACACTAAGCAGTGGACAGTGTTATGTATATCTTGGATATGTACAGGGATGATCCAGAACAGTGGCTTCACACAGTAGAAAGTAGTCCTGTTGAAATGCTGATGTTGCTGTTTCCACTGTTGTGGCAACAGGGAATTGGCATGGGGCTGTTGCGGGAAGGAGAACAGCTGGCCTATTTTTTGTTCATCTTACAAGATCAGGACCACACCATCAACTTCTTTTCCTTTCTAACAGGTAATCCAGTCTGCAGCAGTATGGTAAGCTGAAGTATCAGATTCAATATCATATACCTGAAAGGCATTTTTTTAAACATCAGTTTAATTGAACCAACTATTTCAGTTACATAAATACTGTATTATACAGATTCCATTATGTTAATAGTTTTTATAAAATGCATAATTGAAAATAATAATTCCTAATTTTTCTCCAGTGAACTTGTCTGTGTAAGATTTATTGGATCATGGTTGAATTATGAAATTTCCCTGGAAGGCATATATCATTTTTTTAAATTATTGAGTCTTGCAAGTACAAAAAATAGATCCTTTGGGAACTGGCAAGCAGCCCAGATTTACTGCTGTAACCCTTGTAAAGTATGCCATGTACATAAGACCTAGCAGCTGAAAATAGTGATGAAATTATATTAATAGTGAAGAAAATTGCACTTTATTTACTACTTGTTTAAACATTACCATAACTTGTTTTGTGTCTTTTTATTTGCTTTGAAAGTTTGTGACAAATTTTGTTTGAAATGTACAGTACAGTGCAAAAACTTGCAGACTTTTTCAGTGACCACTGAGAAACACTGTACTTGAGTTTAAATGTGGCAATATGTGTGAAGAGATGTGTTTGCATACGGTGTCAAACAGTAAGATTCCTGGACTGATCAAAGTACGTTCTGGTGCATAAACTAGTTGCAGCTGGTTTCTGTTAGTTTATGTCATGACTTCCAAGGATTTGTGACAAGAAAGTTTCAGCTGAATCTTTTTATCTATATTAACCCCACATGTAAGTTATGTTTTTCTTTGTTGTCTTGGAACAATGAATGAACATGCAGTGTTGCTTCAAACTCAGGAAAATAGCAACAGAAGCACACAGAACCTTGTGTCTGTTATTGCTTTAAAAGATTCAGAAAGGGATTTGAGGACCTTGGGAATGTTCCAAGGATTCAGCGGCTGTCAACTGCTCAAAATCCAGAAACAGTTGCAAAAGTTTATGAACTCGTAGTCAGAGACCATCAGATTACCCTAAAATTGTATCTGTTATTGTAGACTGCGTCCCAGAATTCTATTGTTTGACCTCGTAGACTTTTCAGGGAGAGCCAACTGGCGCCACAGAATGCATTTTGTGTACTTACCAGTGTTTTGAAGGATCACTGTGCCTTCATCTTCATGGTCAGGCAGTCCAAGGAGACCCTGAGGATGAACCCTTACTACTGACATTTTCATGGTTTTTCTAAGTCCCTAGTCAAATTCTGGGGAAGCACTTTCAAATGGAACACTGATAAAATAAATGAAAAGACAAAAGCCTGGAAAACCAATATACTGGGTGGGTAAAATAAAGGTAAAGTTGTCCCTGTGCATGCCATGAAGGCATACAGGAGAGTGGAGGTGTAGCTGTACTCATGCTTAACCTTGGCTTTAGATGGGGGAGAGTGGCCAGCTCTATGCCCTGGCTGTTTAACCCCTCGGGAGGGGGTGCCTGATACCCCACTGAATGGGACAATGTGTTACATCACTGCTATATTTGTAATTGTTGAGTTGCAAACAGTGCTCATATCTAGTGTTAGCATATTTCACAAGTATGAAATACTGTTTGCTAGGGAACAACTACGGATATGACAACAATGCAAAGCTTTGAAGTTTATAAAAATATAATTTTTTGTGTTGCCCAGTATAGGCAGTACTGCTTAGCAGGACTGTAACGCTGTACAATATATGAAGAACAAATACAGTACATAAGAGCGTAGGATATTTTGGTGCACTCATGATACTGTTAGGAGTTGCTACCAGAAATGGGTAGAAAATGATGCAACAAAGCGTTAAATATATGAGTGACAGTCGAACATGTTCAGTTGAGTGCATTTATGAACTTAGTATTGTTAGAATTTATAAAAATTCACTTATACAGAATTTCTGTATGTTTTATGTTAGTAACTAGATTTGAACTGAAAGATTCTTGTTTTAATTTCTCATGATTGGTACTATTCATAATACAGTACTTTGACTTTATTAATCCTATAAATTTTAAGATAAGGTACTTTTTTAATGACCATTGTCTGTTAGTCAGTATGCATCTTTGAGATGCTGAATCACATGTTTTGTTAAAAAGTGGTTGAACTTATAAAGAATGAGCAAGATGCTGCTTATTGATGACATTTATCTGAATATAAGATGAGAACTTTTTTATAATTCATTGCCTGAAAAATGGGGATTACTTTGTAATCATACACAAAGTTAAACACGTTTTGTGTAGACATTTTCCTGAGAACTGAAGATTATGAAGGGGGTTGTCTTATATGGTCTTCTTTCATCATAAGAACTTTTCTTGGCTTTATGTGCAGGTATGGCATTACCAGAACATTGCAGAGTGGAACATGAGATGATACAGAAACAGGCCATGTCAGTGCAACAGCTGCTGCTCTCTGCAGCGGCCAGAGACGCCACTGACCCAACTATATGTATGTGTGCTGTCTCATACAGTTGCAGAATCCAGAGAAAAGAAGGTATGATTGGTCCAATGTGTAATACTGTAGAGGTTCTTGCTCTTCTTTTGCATGGTGTAGGTTGGTAGTTGGTTACCAACATTTTGGGACGACATATCAGTCCCATCTTCAGGGGTCAAGCTTTGTGGACTGCATGCCCTTTGAAGATGGGACTGATATGTTGTCTCAAAATATGATGTGCAAAATCCCAGAAGATTGAGGACCTCAACTACACCATGACAGATGCCTGCCATCTCACATGTAAGAATACTGTAATTTGTTAATTGTACCATATAAGAAAGCAATTTGGGGAACCTGTTTGTCTAAGGGTAAGGCACTGGCCTTCTGTGCAGAAAGTTTGAGGGTTGAGACTGTCACAATCTGAATTTTTCCACATGCTAAGTTTATGTATGTGGGGAAATACCAGGCCAGCTGCATGACTTGGATCCGATGTAAACCTGTAAGTCCTGTTGTCTGGCCAAAGTGATTACCAATATTTTATTTTTCTTACTTCCTTATGCCTGGAATTGATGTAATAATACACAAGACATAACTTCTGATGACCAGTGTCTGAGAGCTGAGTTTGTGGTTTATATTGTGGACAGTTAGGTAGATTAGGCACATTATTGAACCAGGAATGACCTGTTCATGTGGGAACATAACTGCCTCATATTTGAGGAAAGGTGAAAGAAGAATAATGTGATACAGTAATTTCTTTATAACCACAGTATATAGGCTTCAGCACTTTATTGGTCTTCGTCATATTTCTTCTAGGACTGTCAAATCTTTGAAATAATTTTAACGTGGAAAGCAGTTATGAAGTACCCTATTTTTCCTTGAAGAAGAAGTCTGTTTTTTGGGATGTGAGCACCATGTCACTGGATGGTTGATGCCCAATGTTTTGAGACAGCATAGTGGTCTCACTTTCCAGGGTTCAATGTCTGGGGAAGAATGACATACACTGGACATTAAATTCTTGAAGCTGGGACCAATACTCTGTCATGAAACATCAGGCACCAATCGCCCGCTAGCATGGTGCCGTATCCCAGAGAAACAGAGACCTCAACTACGCTGCTCCAGAAGCCTAAAAACTCACAAGAGAAGTATTGTTCCATTCCTTATTTCTGCATCCTTGAAATATATTAATTTATTCTCATTAAACTAGTTAGTTATTTAACTTGTTTATTTGCTTACTCTCCCTCTCTCTTTCCCTAGTAGCATAAAAATGTCTTGTCTGTGTAAAATATGTTTCTGTGCTATTTACAGACAAGAATGAGGTTGATATGGGAGCCATCGTAGTCACAGCAACAGACCTCCTTCTCATGATGGATAATTTACAGTGGTTACTTCCAAAACCAGTTGCAGCTCCACAAAAGTACTGTGCTCAGAAGATCATTAATCTAATAGAAGTTGTAAGTATACAAAAGCACATGTCTTTACATTACAGTTTTCACCATGTCCTTCACACATTTCTTTTTATAAGGTACCTTTTTCACAAGATTTCAGCATTGAATGTCATGCATGTCGGTGAAAGATTTTTAAATATTTCTACCTAGCTGTACAACTCTTTCTTGGTGTGACTGAGTCTGAGCATGCTGATTTTGTATGATCTATAATGTGCAAAGTGAAGTACAAGAATTGTCCATATATCTAATTTTGTAGAGAATGCTTGTAATTACACACATCATAATCAACCCTGGAAACTTTTCTGAAGTAATATTATTCATGTAAATTGTTGAATAAGTAGCTATTTAAGCATGGGTCCATTAGTGTGAAGTCTCCCTTAAAGCTGTAAATGTTACAAATGGCCACTGTTCATGTCAGTGTGTTATTGACAGTAGACAAATGAATATACTTGTAGGCTGTTAAATCTTTTTACATTTACTTACAGTATTTTCATACCATTTGCCTGCACCATTTAGAATGAAGTTATTTATATAAATGTGAAATGGAAAAGTTTGGCTGGAACTGTGCATTCCAGACAAGTGCAGTCAAGTTTAAATTTTATGATGTCAAATTTCCTACCCCCAGCTGGTGTGTTTATAAATAGATGTTTGTGGTTTTCTGAAGCTAGATTATCCATGTGGTGAAAGAATGCCTTCTCCTTGAAGCTATGAAATGGGTAGTTTATTGTTTTATTACAAGTGTACACATGTGTTTTGCAAATGTAAGAATGGGGTATAGCTTCTAATTCCAAGATACAAGACACAACCCAAAGCACATATTTTGGAGCTTGTATTTGACCCATTATCTGAGAAGAAATTGAAGGGACCGAATATCAAGTTACATCCCATGTATATACAGGGCCAGCCAACAGACCAGACAGACAGGGGTGTGCACGAATATGATATACAGGAAGGCTCTGATATTGATGAGGAACTACTCTGTTGTGATAGGGAGAGTTGATAGGTGAGACAAATCGGTATTGATCAGTTCAATAGTGGAATAAAACATCTCACCAAATAGGTATGTTACAAAAAAAGAATTGTTTGACTGTGTGTTCTACAGTGCACTTATAGACAAAACCTGTGGAGACCAGCATATAACATGACAGTACATTTCAGTACATCGCAGTACATTTCAGAGACCAGCTTGTGGTCTCTTAGGACAATGAACGGTAATGGAGATAGAAGAGAAACAAAATGGTTTGGCCCTGTGAAAAATGGATAGAAGAAGGATACCAAGAAGGGTATTACATTTAAAATTTGAAAGAAAGGGAACTCAGATGATTTAGGTGGGTCGGCCGGGTTGTGTAAGACATGAAGAAGAAGTGAATGAGTGGGCAGGAAATGCGAAGAGATAGGCAGTTTTACCAGACACAGTTGACATTTTCTCCATATTCTGGCAATAGATTAAAATTTTATCCCACTTGATTGTAGGCCTGTAGCTAGAATACACAAGAAACTACAGGATTGAAGTCTCAAAGTCATATTTTAATAGAGCATTACACTGCAGGAATAAGACAGATGCCTATGTGTCTGCAAATACACAGAGAATTCAAAATAACATGTGTGTGTGTGTGTGTGTGTGTGTGCGTGCGCGCGCGCGCGCGCGTGTGCGTGCATGCGTGCACGCGCGTGTGTGGGTGAGTGAGTGAGTGAGTGAGTGAATAGATGGTATATGGGGAGGCCTGAGAGCATGTGAATGGTCCAACTCAAATGGAAGGGAGAGGGAAACGATGGACTTGAAACTGTGATATAATTGACTAGTTGAAAACTTGATATTTGATCATTAACACAAACATCAAAGACAAAAAGTACATTTCAACCCCCTCAACCCCACTACAATCAAAGAATGATGAGTAGATGGTGGTTGAATTATAACAATGGTGAATGAGTGGTTTGTTTTTTTATGTCTCTATGTTTCATTTAACTATTTGGCTCCAGAATTAATTGCCCAGTATACTTTGCAAAAGACCTGGCATGGAAGTGGCCACCTATTATGTTGCATGTTCTTGGCTGATGACCTTAGGTGACATTTGCTCTTCTCAGCATCACAGGGCATGTCAACTGTAGTTGTCTTTTGGCGCCAGAGTGTTAATGACAGTGTCAGTAGCTCAACACAGTATTAATCTGTGGGGAATTGGAAAGGATGTGGAAGAAAATTCTTGTTGCCAAATTTGAGGGACTGAGGAAAATCATTAAAAAGCTCAGTCCACATAGTCTGTGTCCCAGTTGAGATTCACAGCAGACTCTTCTGAATGCAACTACAACTGTTACTCCTTGAGCCACTAGCTTGGTATGGTGGCTGTCTTTCAACTGTAAGATTATATTTCGCTCTTGTGGGTACATTACAAAATTGCTACACCTCAACTTGATTTTGGTGAAAATGAAGTTCCAACAGTGGAATAGACCTTAAGTCAGTAAAACAGGACTTTTGTTAGGAATGTTCTGATCATAATAAGCTGTAAGGTATTTTCTTAAAGCAGGTCTGCACAACCAGGTTTAGCTGTATGTTATATAAAAATTGTGAGTTTTAATTCAATAAGTAACAGACAACAATATAGTGATGTTTCTGCCACATGCAAGTAAGTGATGTGTATGTGTGGTTTTACAGGAAATGGAAGATCATTGCAAGTTGACTTTACATTTTCTTGATGAAGCTGCAGGCAGTGATGAGTCATGGTCTTTGAAACTTGGTACTGATTCTACTGTGAAGGCCGTAGTGTCAGCCATTAGGATACCGTGGGAACAGTTGTTCTCAGTGCCTCTTCAAGTTTTGAACAAGAGTATATGAGTCCTTGCCAGCTGAGTTCGTACAGTCACTAATCTTGTGCCTTTCTCACATGCTTGTGAACGTGTTATCTGTACATTCTCTGCAGAGTAAAGTTAGAAATGGGTGTGTTGAAAAATGTGTTCTTAAAATGTATATACTGACAAAGTGAAATTCCCCTTGACTGTTTATTTTGGGGACCCTAGATTTGAACACTCAACCAATGAAAATATTATTGATAGAAATTTGACAGTAGGATAAGGGTTTGGGACTGTTGAAAATATTATTGATAGAAATCTGACAGTGGGGTAAGGGTTTGGGACTGTTGAAATTTGATAATAAAGGAGGGTAACCTTTCAGTCACAAAACATGAAATGGGGGTCCACTATACATGCATAATACATAATGTATTTTTAAAAGCCATTTGAGCAAATTGATTTTATGTGATTCTGTACACAGGCTAAGGTGCTGAGTTGTAACAGATAATTTAGAAATCTGCTCTCTTCTGGGATATTATGCAGTGTTGAGTGGTAGAGCTACCACTCAACACTGTGTACTATCCCAGAAGTGTGCAGAGCTCATCTACATCACGGCGGAAGCATGAAATCCCACAAGTAATTTCGAGACTTTCTGTTATTGTTGTTGTTTCCTCCATGTATGATGAGTCTGGATCAGTCACTAGATTAAAGTTATATTAGTTTTGTTGTTTGTACAGTACTGGCTTGTATATACAATAGATCTTCCTTAATAAAATTTAAAAAACTGCCTTATTTTATTTTTGATATATGGGGGCTCTTAAATAAGTAATGATTTTTTGTACAGCTTTATGAATATTCTGTAGTAAGCTTTCATATTTGGGTTCATGTTGAATAATTCACGTATTAGTGGGACTTCCAGAATTACGGGTTTGTGTGCCAACATGTTTATTATTTTGTCTGGTTTAATGTGATTAATAAATAATATTTCAACTGTGCTGTTGGAATATGCTCTGAAAAGAAGCTCCCAAGAAGGCACCAATAGAAGAGTTATTCATTGAATTAAAGAAGACAAAATATCCCAACCATCATTCTACGTGGAATGAAAGTTTTGACTTAGACCACTGAATTTGCTCATACTGTACCCACTTTGAGATAAAATTACTAAATTGGATAACCTGAATGTCAGCTTGTTCCATGGGAAGATGAAACTCAAAGAATGAAGCTGAGTTTAAATATACAGGTAGACCTAATTTACATTTTTTTCAGTATTGGTCCTATGTTGTAAGTTCGAGCACTGGTATACTACACCTGTGACTTGAGAAACTGTAAGCACTGTCACAAAGAACAACTTGTAGAAACTGTGAACGGCCAACTAACTAAATTTGAATTTTGGTACTATATATGATTTGAGACTTGCTTTTCATAGTCTAAGTTCTGATTTGGTGTAACATTGCATTAATTTTTTTCTTTTTCTGTCTTGTTTACAGATACTCAGAATTTCCAAGCACTGATCCAGCATTTTAATTTGTGTAAGACTTTAATAAAAAGGTTTTGTTGGAATTCTGTGATTTTCAATTGAGGGGCCAGTGACAAAGTGGTATGTCACTCAATAATCTTGTCAGAGATAACTGACTGTTGCAAAGTTAAGCCTTTTTTTATTTCCTATAGATCGCTTCTTGTCCAATTACATGTTCATTTGGATTCTGATGATTCTGGATGACTTCTGCCTGCTCCCTTCATAATTTAGTTATTTAATCAAGAATGTAAGGAATTTAGAATGCTGAATACAGCTTGTGGACTGATGTGTGCCTGTAAGAATTCCCAAATGCTGGGAGAACTCTGTTCTTCAGGCCCTGCATTTTTAATAAATGAGCACGCAGACATCATTACTGACCTGATCTGTGGTTTAATGTCAGTGCTTTATTATTCATTTGTGAGCAGGGAATCATTCCTCATGTACATGCCCAAGTCCTTCATTGTGCTCCTGTCCATATGAACTTCCTGTGTCATCTTCCTGTCGACAACAACACCCAGATACTTTACAGTATATACAGAGGGTATGTTCTGTGCACTTAGTTAACGTTTGTTCTGAGGCATTCTGCCTTCTACAGAAATAGAATGATCGAGTCTTCCTTTCATTTAACTTTATGTTCCCCAGAACTCCACAGCAGTGAGGCCACACTGTAACTTGCTGAAAACATGACATCATTGTTCATTGTTGCATAGACATACATCATTCATAGACAAGAGCCACATGAACTCAGGGGTGTGCAAGCATCATTTAATGAATGTAAAACAGGGGTAAGGACAGAACCCTGGTGCACCCCTGTGTCTATTTGTTTGGGTGTAAACCATGGGTCTCCAATCTGCAGCCTGTGGGCTGCATGCAACCCACCAGGTCATATTATGCGGCCTGCAGCCATGTTTGTGAACTTTGTATATACTGTAAAAACTACACAACAGTTTAGGCAGTAAGGCACATCACTTACTGTTATTTTTTCATGTGCAACCGGTGAACCAGCCTACAATAACAGGTGTGTCCCTTTGCCATAAAAGGGTTGGAAACCCATGGTGTAAATAATTTACCCTCAACCAAAATTTTAAATTTTCTGTTAGAGAGGAAAGAGACGATGGGCTTAATTAGACCTACAGAAACATTCTCATTTTAATGACTGGTATAATAGGACATGATGCCAGGCTTTGTCAAAGGTTTTCTTGATATCCATGAGAACAGTGGTCACTGACATATTGTTGAAGTTACAAGTCATGTGATCCAGTAATTTCATATGTTGATATCTTGTCAGCCAAACTAACATATTCTTAGCAACATAGCAAGTTTCTCAGACAGTTTGCCTATGGTGGATGACAGGATGATCAGATGAAAATGTTGAGGAAATTCTGTATCCTTGCCAGGTTTTGGCTGGGTAATATTCTTGTTCCCTCCCAAAATGCTGGAAAGTGAGAATGCTGAGAACAGTGGTTAAGTCGTCATTGTCATCATCATCATCATCATCAGCAGCAGCAGCACTACAGCCCTTGGTGGGCTTTGACTTCCTTCACAATCCTCCTCCAGCCTCCTCTGTCCTCTGCTCTTCCTGTCCAGCCTCTAACCCCCATCATCACAAGGTCCATCACCACACTGTCTAACCATCTTATACATGGTTGTCCTTCCCTTCTGGAGAATAATCCCCCTTCAACATTCTTTTAGGCATCTGTTCTTCAGACATCTCTCCAAATGCCCTAGCAATCTTATCCTCTGTGCTTTCACGAACCATACAATGTCATGTCCTTTGATCACTTCATTTGATTTTGTATTATAGTATATTCTCCATTCACCTCTGTCCCATACAGGTCTGAAAACTTTTCTTAGTATTCTTCTTTCAAAGGATCTGAGGGCATTCTCATCTGCCACTGTCAGCAACCATGTTTCTGCTCCATATGTTAGACAGGGCATACTAGTGTCCTATAAATCTTAAGCTTCATACTTCTGCTGATGAGTTTGTTTTTGAAGAGATGTAAGTTAGCACAGTATGCCCGGTTCCTGGCTTGTATCCCTCTCTCTTACACTTTGACTCATATTGTTTCTATTATGTATTAGTGCTCCAAAATAAGTAAGAGTAGGGACATTTCCCCTAATAAATGGCCTATCAGACCATGATGCTGTTTTCCACAATCAATAATATTTATGCAGCAAGAAACAAAATTGCTTTAAAGCAGAGAACAAGATTAATAAATAGCGAAGCACTCATAAACTTTCAGACACTACTAACACAACATATGTGGGAACCGGTTAACAATGCCAAGATGTTAACTGCATGTTAAACTCATATCTAAGTACTTTCCTAAATATTTTTGAAGCTAGTTTTTCAGTTAAATATAAAAGTACAAACAACAAAAAGAATTGCTGGATCACGCAAGGAATAAAAATATCATGCACACATAAAAGAAGTCTGTACACCTTCACTAAGAACAGCAATGGTCCAAAAGCAAAGGTACATTATGTTAATTATTGTAGAATCCTAAAAAAAGCTATAAGAGAAACTAAAAAACAACACTACAGTAGACTTATAGCTAAATCTAGTAATAAAGTCAAAGCAACATGGAACATTATAAAGAAGGAGACAGGAAAAGCGCATCCAACAGAACAGGTCCCCCCCCCAGTTGTGAGCAATGAAAAATTAAAGGATCCAAAAAGCATGGCCAATGCCTTCAATAATTTCTTTCTAACAGTTCCTGAAAACTAAACGTACAGAAATTTGAGAAAGGAGATGCCATCTCGTTTTTAAAAGATTCATTTCATGGCAACTTCCCAGCATAAAAATAATCCCAATTACTGAAGCTGAGATTAAAAGTATAATACATTCCCTTAAGCCAAAAACTCTACAGGTTATGATGAAATATATAGTAAAATCTTAAAAACTTGTGTTTTTGTTATTAGTCACCTATTAAGCTTCATTTGTAATCACTCAATATATAAAGGTATTTTCCCTGATTTGAAAATTGCAGTAGTAAAATTACCATATAAGAAAGGAGAAAAAACTAATGTGACATTGGCCGATTTCACTATTAATGGTTTTTTCTAAAGTATTCCAGAAAGCTATGCACAGTAGATTAAGCCAACATCTGCATACTAACAACATATTGGTCCCAGAACAGCATGGTTTTAC
The DNA here is from genome assembly GCA_013340265.1 of Coptotermes formosanus. Classification (NCBI taxonomy): domain Eukaryota; kingdom Metazoa; phylum Arthropoda; class Insecta; order Blattodea; family Rhinotermitidae; genus Coptotermes; species Coptotermes formosanus. The sequence goes on along the minus strand of BLKM01008356.1, from coordinate 4,116,111 downwards.
GAAAGGTACATCTACAGAAAATGCTGCATTCAGACTAACAGATAGTATATTCAAATCTCTTCACCAAAAAATACATGTTGGAGGAATTTTCTATGATCTAGCAAAGGCTTTTGACTGCGTAAATCATGAAATTTTGTTACAGATCCTTGGAATGTAGGAAATAATAAATAAAATAAATTGTAATACACAGACTGCTATTACATGATGTATTAAAGCTACAATATAATTTGATAATTTATGATAACTGCTATCTGCTAGTACACTATGTATATTATTTATGTATTTATTTTGATTTGTTTTGTATATTATGTAGTTATGTATTTGCAGTATGTATTTATTGTGACAGTAATTATGTATGAGTTATGTGTGTTATGTATATATAGATGTGACTTGTTCTGTTTTTGACTATTTCTATAACCATTGGTTTTTCTCACGATGTTAGGATCCATGGAATGTACATGTAATAATAATAATAATAATAATAATAATAATAATAAAACCAGCCATCATAATCCTTAATAATGAAAAAGGAACATGTATGCTAATTGATATAGCAATCCCGGGAGACAGAAATGTGATAAAGAAAGACGCCCAGAAGATTTTAAAATATAAAGACCTTATAATAGAAATCCAGCGCATGTGGAATGTTAAAACATAGGTGACGCCAGTAATAATAGGAGCAACTGGAACTATTCAAAATCCTTCAAAAAATACTTGAGCAGCATACCAGGCAAGCACGATATCAAGGAACTACAGAAAACAGCTATATTGGGCACAGCACACATACTGCGGAAATTCCTAATGTATAAGCACAAAGGAGTTTAATATTGAAGACAGCGTTATATGCACCGTTAATAGTACGCGCGGAATAGCTGCGACACTGTATACCCTAGAAACATGGTTTGTTTCAGGTATATAAGTGTGAATACCCTGCATAAAGGAGACGAATATTATAATATTAATAATAACAGTAATAAATTAAACTCGATATCTGTCAAAATCTTTTCGATCCTTAGCGTACATGTAATTCTACCAACGCACTGAAATTTTATCGGTTATATAATTGAACTGCTACAGAAGGTTTCATTTTATCTTTATACCTACAGACATACATACATGCCTTTACGTTTCACAGATCCAAAGCCCGTTAATACGGCTGAATATGAAACATGTCAACAATACACATACTGACTAGATGATCTGCACATACTGATATAAACAAAATGACACGGAGATACAGTATTTTCCGCATCAACCAAGCTCGAGTTCTACGTTGTGTTTCATACATTGGTAGCACGATAGCAATTCTCCATAAGTTCCATCAGTTCGTCCGTGGGTGCTACCTTCACCTGAGTTGTGGGTTATGCTCGTGTGGTATCAAACTCGAGAACGTGTTGATGTTGTATCATTCTGCAGAACAGTAAAGAGGTCTGATTATAATGTGTTATTACACTGATTACCATTCATGGTACCTTGTACAGCGATCCACTTGATCATATTTTCAAAGGAAATTAATTGTACAGTACACCTTTACGTCACCGCTCACTTTAGAAGAGCGAAGAGACAAATCACTATTCACTGCCCACAATAGCGATGGTGGGTGTGGTGTGAATGTGGGGTTTCGCTGACGTATGTTACGTTGAGTTCGTATGAAGACGAGCGCTTGACAGCATTAACATGGTTTTCGAATCAGTTGTAGCAGACTTATTGAATCGCTTTCTTGGAGATTACGTGGAAAATCTGGATCACTCTCAGCTTAAAATCGGTATATGGGGAGGTAAGAGTAACGTCACGGTAGTTTTCTTCGGCGTTGATGTATATGAGTGTAACGTACAGCAATGTGTCAAAAAAAATCAAAACTTTACAGTTTGCCAGTTTCTTGACGGATGCATAAGTATTCGTTGTTCAGTGTTTTCCTCTCCTCAGTTGCAACTGGAAGAATGTGTTACTATTTATGTGTGTTTTGAACTTTGCAGGTGATGTTGTTCTGCAGGATTTGGTATTAAAGCAGAGTGCTTTGGACAAACTTGATCTCCCAGTTAAAACAGTTTTTGGGACCCTAGGTACTCAAAGTTTGTATGACTTGTGCACTAAGTTAATGAACATTTATTTTACTTGAAATATCCACTTTATTGTAAAATATGTCAACCATATTAGTTGTGAAGAAAGAAACTAACTGCCTGGCATTCTGCCAGTAAAATCATTCGGCTGGAATAATTTGGGGTTTTCCATTTGTATGTGAGTGTATTAAGTGAATTAGACTCTAAAGGAATATATAATTTAAAGAATTCGGTGTTCTTGGATTTGAAAGGCATGTGAGCTGGGAATTTCTCTGAGTAGCTTAACAGTTTCTGTAGTTGTGAATTATTTGGACCATTATTTCGAAATTGTGTCACCAGTTTCAAATTGGAGTGCAATGTTGATCTAAGAGATAGGTATTTTTAACTTGGTATTTATCTGACTCTGTTATGAATTGGTAGGAAAATTAGTACTGAAGATTCCTTGGAAGAACATATACAGTGCACCTGTAGAGGCATCAATAGAAGGTCTTTTCTTATTGGCGGTACCTATTGAAGAGGTGGAGTATGACCCTAGTAAGGAGGAGAAACGGATGCAGGAAGCCAAAAAAACAGAGTTGCAGAGAGTTGAAGATAAAAAAAAAGAGGAGAGAGAGAAAGGTGAGATGGGAATAATTGTCTTGTGCCTCATCAGGGTTAGTTGTCATGGTGGTGGTGGTGGTGGTGGTGGTGGTGGTGGTGATGGGGTAGCAGCAGCAGTAGAAGCATAATGTTAGTAATACATTAATACAAGGGATCTTCAAAATGTTTTGACACTTTTTCTTTGTAGTTGCTTGTATGCGGTAAACCTTTGACAGCCGACAGCTTTATAACTGGTTATGTGGTATGTCAGCACATTGATGGTCTCGACCTTGCTGTAATTGTGTAAGTTGCTATTGAGCAGTGAATGTGGCTGCACCCCTTGCAGCTTGCTCCAAGCAAAAGCAGATCTTTGGTACATGGGCAGAAGGTGCGAAGATGCTGAAATTCGCACATGTTTATGTGCTAAGTATGCAACAGTGCTGTTCTGGGAGAAGTGTATATGCGTATATAGAAATGTTCAAGAAAGGCTGGACAAGCATGACTGTTGCAGAGCACTCCGGACACTCCTCAACATCAACCAGCAGTGAGATTTTGGAAGAAGCCAGAGCCATGGCTGCCCAAAATAGAAGAGTCGGTATTCTAGAAATTGCTCAAAAATTAAATGTTAGCCAAGGGTAACCATATTCAGTAGTGTTTGACAGCCTGTGGCTCCACAAGGTTTGTGTAACATTGGTGCTCAGGTGATTGACAAAAGAGCAAAAGCGCTGTCATAGGGATGTCTGCTCCTGTCACTTGGAATGTTATTGCAATGAAGGAGAGAACCCAAGCGCAAATGACACAGCATGCAGGGGAAACACACACGTTCTCCTGGGTCCAAGAAACTCATGCCGTGGCCTAGGTATGGGATCAAAGTAAGAAGTGCACAGTATTTCAGCGTGCTGCAAAATGAGCTGCGACCAGCTTTTTGCACAAAACAGAGAGGAAGACTGACACAGGGTGTTCTTTTGTTACTTAGGAATGCATGCTGTCATACTGGTGCCTGTACATTGACCACCTTTCATACACACTGAATTGGGAAGTTTTTGATCACCAGCCTATAACTGGGGCCTGGCTTGTTCAGATTTTTGTCTGTTAGGACCCCTAAAGGAGACATTGTGAGGTTCACAATTTGTAGATGGTGAGGCTATGAGGGAAGTAGTGCATGACTGATTTTGCACACAGCCAAAGAACTTCTGTCCTGATGTCTTTAAAATGCTGGTAGACAAATGGGCACAGTGTACTGAGAAGCAGGGAGGTTAGGTTGAGAAATAATACATTTATAGTATCTGAAAGATGAGCAAACAATGTTGGGAAAAAGCACACTTTCTGAAGGTATCTCATACAGTAATATTACATAAGAAATCTTTACGTATTCTGATTTATTCATGGCCAGTTGGTTGTCATGTTTGAAATATTGACAGTGACTGTGGACAGCTTTACACTGTGGTGATTCTGAACACCTGTTTCCGCACAGTGTAACAGTTAACTTTGTTGTACCACGTAGAAGCTTTCCATTTGCCATTCACCAGCTTTTCTGAGACATCATCATCATCATCGTCATCATCATCATCATCATCCTTTTCATCATTATCATCTCCTTTATGCAGGGTATTCACACTTACATACCTGAAACAAACCATGTTTCTAGGGTATACAGTGTCACAGCTCTTCTATGCATACTGTTAATGGTGTATATAACACTGTCTTCAATATTAAACTCTTTTGTGCTTCTACATTAGCACTTTCTGAAGTATGTGTGCTGTGCCCAGTGTAGCTGTTTTCTGTAGTTCCTTGATATCATGCTTTCCTGGTATGCTGCTCAAGTATTTTCTAAAGGATTTTGTTTTTATATTCCACATTCGCTGTATATCTGTTATCAGGTCATTATATTTTAGGATCTTCTCGACTTCTTTCTTTGTCACATTTCTGTCATTATTATTATTATTCCTTTAATGTGAGGGGTATTTATAAGTGTGTTTGCAAACTTAATCATACTACATGCTGTAATTTCTGCTTTGCTTTATTTTTTGTCATATATGCTTCTTTGCCATGGTAGAGTATGGTCAGTGGCACAAAAGTCACAGGTTACAGTAAAAGTACTAAGGTATATGGGTATATAAACTAATGTTCCATTTAGGGCTGTGGAGGCTGTACACAAAACTCCTGACTCCAACTCCTTAATTTTTAAAACTCCAACACCGACTCCTTCATAAAAGCTTAATATGCATTAATAATGGTAAACCTATAAGATATTTCAGCACCACAACGTAAATCATCAGGCTACTTTTTAGACTTGGAACCCATATTTAATTATAAGTCTTGATGGTTATTGTAGGTATCAGGGCTCTGGGTTTGGAGTATTTAGTTAAGATTTAAGATTGAGGTCGGAGTCAGAGTTGGTACATTTTTACTAACTCCGACTCCACCTAAAATTCCTTCTGACTCAGACTCCATGACTCCAACTCTGCAGCCCTGGTTCCACTTTGTGCCTATGTATGTATGAAGCAAGGTTAGACTTGGGTTTGGATCCAACTTGACATCTGTCAGCAATATAAAAATTGGATTTGGGTGTCAAGAAACCAAGATCATGTGGTGGGTTTGTGCGTGTATGTTGGCAAAACTCACGTTTTTTTACCCTTACAGCATATGTTTGCAATAAAGAAGAAGTGAACGGCATGGCAGAAATTCAGATATATATTATGACTGTATTGGCATACTCGCTTTTAAATATTGCTTCCATTACATAGGTGCCTGTCTTTGAAAGTGTTCACGAGTAAACTGTTGCAAATAGTACAGTATTGTTAAGGAAATAACTGGTTAAACTACTATGCATCAGATCTATGCTCTCCTGGGATATTATACAGCACAGAGTGGTAATTCTGTACTGATGTTTTGGGACAGCCCGTTGGTCCAATTTTCCAGGGTCAAGAAGTCGAATCTTCACTAACTTGAAGATGGGGACTGATAGGTTGTCCCAAAAGATTGGTACAGAATTACCACTCTGTGCTGTGTAATATCCCACACGAACACAGATCTCATCTATATCACGGTGGAAACCTGAAATCACACATATTATACATTAATTTTATTTTGAATTCTCATGTATAAGATGTTGTACCATAATATTGTTATACAATTACAGATAAACCAAAACCAAATGATACATTCGTGGAGAAGATGGCAACACAGATTATCAGGAATGTACAAGTGAAAATCACTGACATTCATCTTCGCTATGAGGACAAAGTGACACAGCCAGAACGTCCTTTCTCTCTGGGTATCACGCTCCGTAATCTGTCTGTACACACAACAGATGAGAACTGGAAAGCGTGTATTGTACAAGACGCAGCTACTGTGATTTATAAGGTGAGAAATAATAACATGTTTTATGTACAGTGGGATTATCAGAATGATAGTCACTGCAGTTGTGTCTTTGGGAGTGAAGTAATCAGGGAATGGACTTCTGCTCCAACATATGCTTTTGTGGTGTGTTGTTGGAAACTCTGGCGCCTAACGTCACGTACACGTGTCATGCAGTGCCACGCATTAAATGCATTTCAGCAGGTTAAGGTGGTGACAGTTACTGGTCTTACGCAGATCTCATTTAAATTCTGGTCGTCTGCAGCTCCAACCAGATTTTGCATTCAAATGTCAAAGGGTTGCATCCACGGCTGTGGAGTGGGTACACAAAAACTCTGACACTGACTCTGACTCCTTCATAAAAGCTCAATATGTGTTAATAATGGTAAACCTACAAAAATGGTAAATGGTATTGTAAGACATTTCATCACCACCATGTGAATCATCAGGCTACTTTTTACACTTACAACCTATATTTAAGGATAAGTCTAATGGTTGTTGTAGCTGGTATCTATTTAAGTTTTTATATTAAGGTTGGAGTCAGAGTCAGTACATTTTTGCCAACTCTTGACTATACCAAAATTCCTTCTGACTCTGAACCGACTCCACAGCCCTGGTTGCATCATGGGAAACTTTACCTTATCATATACATTGAAACGCCCATTAATTAAAATGTATCAAAATGAAATACAAAGTAGCGATATTTCATCTAAGGAAACGTTTGTGTAGTACATTTCCCGTTCAGAATGTCATAACAGCCAGGCAAGTTTTAACTCCATTGAACTGTAATTTAGTTATGGAGTATGCCATTAGGAAAACCAAGTTAGTCAGGAGAACTTTGAAGTGAAGGGAATGCTTCAGCTGTCGGTTAACACTGATGTTTGTAGACAAAGATTTGAATGCCTTCACAGAAAACCTTGAAAGTTCTAAATAGTTGATAATGACAATGTAACTGGCCATAGCTTCTGGCTGTAATTATGGGGTTTCCGTCTGTGCTCGAAAATAAAAATCCCACACACAACTAAGCTTGTATACATTCTGTCTGGTACTATTAACAACATGTATGTAGTTTTAAAGTTGTACAGAGTTGATGAATGCTATATTTTTAACAGGTGATTAACTTATTTCTGTCATGTAGAATGCTTCAGAAGGTAAAATGAAACAGAGGTTCTGAAATCCAAATGTAGTGCATTAAGTAATTTTCTCACAAACAGGAGTTTTTGAAATCTACCATTTGCAGTAGAACGTGGTATGTAGTATTTTCATTGTGTTTGTTTCAGGTATTGACTCTGGAAGGGCTTTCCATGTATTGGAACCCCCAGTCTATGTTCTTCACAGGTAAACCAACTGAAGAAATGAAGAATTTGTTTAAACAAGGAATTTGCACAAAGCTGGAGCAGCCAAAAGGATATAAATACAGTAAGTAAATGTGTATGTCTTTGTGTATGAATTTTCTGTAGTTTAAAGAAGGGTAGTGTATTTGCTGGACCGTAAGGTACTCCAAGATTTTAGAAGGAATGTGTGGAAAAATATATTAAACACATCTGAAGCTCAAGTTAACACTTCGTTAACAAAATGGCAGTGCAGTAAGAAGTTTCTAGAGGCCACAGAATCTCCTGAAATATTTACCACTACTATTACTGTCATGATTACTCCCGTTATCGTCCGGAATTCCACCTTTTTCAAGCGCTGCATCATCACCAATACCATTGAGGCCATTACTGATCCCATATTTATTGAAGATTTCACAGTTGTCTCATGCCTCTTCATGAGTCTGTATCACCAAGATGTTGCTACACACATCTGCTTGCTTCAGAAATGATTTTAATAGATGCTGAAGTTCTGTTGTTTTTGTGGTTTGGTATTGGGTTCTTTACCTCTTCTCCTAGGTCAGGTCATTTTGCAGTGTTTACAAAAAGGGTGTTTATGATTCTGTAACTTGTGTAATGCTTTTTCTTGCTTTCCGCGTTCAGATAACATTTAGTGAGTTGGAGGTGGACCACAGTGTGTTTTGGCTATCCTGTTACCATGCTTTTTCACCAACTTAACATGTTTAATTTGAAACGTACTGTTTAGGAAATCCTCATCTGTATCCTACACATTACTAGAATTAATTTTCACTGAACTCAGTATCACTGCATTCTTCTGATGCAACTATGCAACATTGTCTCTTCCCATCCAATGATGAGTCACATGATAACCACTGTTACCCCTCCGGTGAATGCAGGAATGTCATTTGCTGTGGAGGACATATTGATACATCTTCAGACCATAAGATGAAAGAGAATTTTATACAGTATTTTCCAGGAAAAAAAAACTGCATCGTATGGTCTGGAAAATGGTGCAAAAATATTGTGTTTCCTATGTTCCAAATTCAAAACTGTGTTTAGATAAATAGTGAGATTGATTTCTGTAAAGGGAGCATGCAGCTTGCATCAGTTACTAAGGTTCTTTATGTGGGTTGTGGCTTTAATGAATGTGATGGAGCAGTGTAGCTGCTCAGTACATCAGGTCTTTCATGGGCCGGCGCCCGCCCCCCCCCACACACACACACACACACACACACACAAAAGAAAGAAGGGGGTAGTGTTGTAGGGCTGTGGGCGGCCAGTATTTTGTGGACCACAACAACTGATCCATTAACCAGAGACAGGATTGTCAACATACATTTTCGCAGACGTACCAGGAGGTGTACCGAGACCAGGCATGTTTGTTTTGAATGTTTATTGTAAATTTAGCAATAAAACCTGTAAGCACCTGTTCATGTATTCTTTTAACATACAGGTAATATTTATAGTATGAACTCTTCTCGGGCTGATAGCCGTGTCAATTGTTTAAAACCCTCCGACGTTTCAGAGACACACTCCATCTCCATCTCCACTTTCCCTGAGGATGGAGATGGAGTGTGTCTCTGAAACGTCGGAGGTTTTTAAACAATTGACACAGTTACCAGCCCGAGAAGAGTTCATACAATTTTGTCACCGTGAAAGCCTGAAGACAGGTAATATTTAATTTGTAATCTCTGAGAACTGGATGCGTGGTATGTATATCATATTTCTGACTGGGAATGATCTCAGGAATAAGATCCTGAAGTTAAGTCATAAAGTTTTAATTTATGAATCACTTTGTATATTGCAGGAGACTGAAAGATGGTAGGATGTTTGGATCTATGTATTATAAGTGTGTTGTCAGTGAATTTCAAATTGTCTTAATATTTAAGTGACTGAATGTGGAATAACATGAGTTTTCTGTTTTATTTGTAACGTGTTCAAGTGCTTGGTCCGATCAGTTCATCAGCACAGCTGCGGTTAAATCCAAAACCTGAAAATGATGGCTCAAACTACACAATACCCAAAGTTAGGTTGAGCTTGGAGATGGAAAAGTTATCAGTAGGTAAGTGTTATTTCCTAAGAGTGATCTTATTCTTGTAATTTGAAGAACTAAAACACGGATTCGCTTTTTATTGCAATACAAGAAGCTAATATGAGGCATTGTGTTGATGCCTTTTGTATATTGTAAATTATTTTAGCTTATAACAACAACAAATTCAAGAATTAAGGTGTTCAAATGAATTTATTATTTTGCCTTATTTTCTTTAAATGACTGAGGAAGATGTTCTGTTGTTGAAATTTTATGTGGGTAGTGTAAATTTTGTCATCCAGCAGTGAAAAGCGCTTAGCTTATGGGCTGGTACAGGATGGCGCATGAACAGTTGACACCTTTGTATTTTGAACTGCAACTTTATTTTAGAACGGAAAATAATTACATTTTAAACACACGTTGTGGAGTCCTTGGAAATAAAATTCTGTACATTACATGTTCAATGTGGCCTCCATTGCAGCAGACATCCTCTGCAAGGTAATTGTGCACATTTCTGACAACTTTGAGGCATAAATCTTTGTGGCATATGAACAGTTGACATATTTGGAAAGTGAATTAAAAATTTGCCAGGTGTCGTATGCCATTCAAACTTCGCGCACACCTCTACTGTTTCATGAAAATGCCAGTAGAGGTCACTTGGGTGTCTTACCCCGTTCACAGTTTCCGTTGCAGTCATTGTTGTGCCATGGCCGACCACGGACATCTCTCTATTGAGCAGCGTGCTAAAACAGTACTCTTTTTGCTGAAACAAAAAACGTTACCATGACTGAAAGAAAATTTCAAGCTGTATTACAGACTCAGTGGGCCCCAGCAAAGAACACCATCCTTTGTTTGTACAGTAAGTTCAAGGAAGAAGGCAGTGTGAGGGAAGAAAAGTGACCTCGGGCACCAGCAGTTCGTTCACCTGAAAATACTGAAGCACTACGGGTTGCCATGCAGTGCAGTCGCGGGAAGTTCACTACGAGCTGCAAGACAAATGGGAATATCTCATCGTACAGTATAGAGAATCTTACACAGTGGTCTAAATCTTTTCCCATTCAAAATAACTGTGGGCATAAGCTGTCCCAACATGACAAGGAGAGGAGATAACAATGCGCTTTATGGGCAGAAGATAAAGAAGCAACATTTTTCAACACCTTGCTCTCTGACGAGGCCTATTTTCATCCGGATGGGACAGTAAGTAAACAAAATATCGATTTTTGGACCAAAAAAACCACTAAAAGTTAATGAAAAAACCAGTCATGGGGAAGAAGTGACCATCTGCGTAGCTTTATCCAGCCATGGATTAATTGGGCCCTTTTTTTTTCTGTGAGTCAATTCCCAGTGCTACTTGAATATGTTACAGAATGATTTTGTGCCTCAACTTCTTGCTACAGAATTGCCAGTTGATACTCAGAAGTGTATGCAAGATGGTGCAGTGCCTCACACCGCAAATGTTGTGTTGGACTTTTTGACAGTATTCGGTGATTGTGTGATGTCATTCGCTACCAAGAGCGCCATAATGGATTTTTTGACCACCCTTAAGCCCAGATTTAAATCCCTGCAATTACTTTTTGTGGGACTTTCTGAAAGAGGAACACTTCACTTTAAGACTTGCAAATGTTACGGAAGTGGGTGCGCATATTGTTGAGTTGTGCAACCAGATCCACGAAGACTTATGCCGCAAAGTTGTCAGAAACATGTGCTATTGCCCTGAAGAGGTTGTCTACCGCAGTGGAAGCCACATTGAACATGCAATGTACTGAATTTTATTTCCAGGGACTCCACAATGTGTGTTTAAAATGTAATTGTTTTCCGTTCTAAAATAAAGTTGTAGTTCATAATTCAGATGTGTCAACTGTTTGTGCGCCACCCTGTATGATTCACTCATGTGCAGATTGTTATATGATGGAATCCTAGTAGAGCCAGGATTTTCCTACTCTAAATATGCTACAGAAGCTGATCTCGATGTTTTGGAGAAGGCAGAAGTCCCTTGCACTCTATTGGGAAGTGAACCGTGATTCCACAGTTGTCAGTTTGTATTACTGACTGTAAGAAAATAAAAATGTGTGGGGTCTCATACGCATAATTTTCATACCAGATTTCCACATGCATATGCACACACTCTCTCTCTGTCTCTCTCTCTCACACACATGCGCGCGTGTGTGCAAGTGTAGTGGTCTCATAAGCGTACTTTTCCCTCGTAACCCTTTTGCTGTGTAATTAAATGTCAGTCTGATTCCGAAACCATTGTCACTTTTCTGCTGAGAAAGGAACATCAGATTTTTTATGTTGTGAATGCTTTTCCAGTATCTTCAGTAACCGTGTTTTCAATTTCCCACAGAAATATTCACAGGTATTGTTGTGTCGAGAGACAAATGATAAAATACATAAAAGTGCGTAAAAGGTATAAAAAGTATGTTGTAAATGATAAATAATAGGTTCCAAATAAATGTGCAAACAACTGCTTTGATTATGTATTGCAAAAGCATGTGCTAATATTAGAAAATGTAGTATTTGTTATCCTAAAATGTTCTTGTACCTTCTCTCTCTCTCTCTCTCTCTCTCTCTCTCTCTCTCTCTCTCTCATTTGCTGTGTGTGTCTGTCTGTCTTGTATCTCTTGTATCAGTTGTTTTGCTGTTGCTCATGAATGGCAGCACCTACCAGCTTTTTTAAGTAATGGGGTTATTTTCAGTTGTAACACTAAAAGCATTAGTTTTTCTGAAGCTGTGGGGAATATCAGTTTGTCACACTTAATGGTAATATAGTGTGGGGCTTATCACACCAACAGAGTTAAACAATGGGTGTTTGCTTAAGCCTTCTGAATCAGAAGTTTATATAGCAGTGGTGAAAGGGCAGCAGTACTAGACTAGAGAAAGAACAAGAAGTATGTGATAAAGTTAGTAGCTGTTGGTGTATTAGCCACTGGGAAGTGCTGGCAGATGAGTGTACCAGCTACATAATGCAGGCTGTGTTATTCACTTCACCAGATGTGACAGTACTGTGAGTGGCATAGTTGTTTTATATTCATGTGGTATGTGACTCATAGGAGACCAAGCTAATTCAGTAATTCAGTGCTATTGTACATACACCAAGCATGCAGTAAGAACATGAGGAGAAATCATTGAATATCATGTGATAATGTGTAGTGTTGGGAATTAAATATTTTGATATGGCAGGTGTTACTATTTAAACCCATGAACATTACTAATTTTGTCGAAGCTTTTGGTCCAAATTGCTGACTTGCAATCTATGAGATTTGAAGTATGACACCATGTATTCTGGCAGAAATTTACCAACTCCTTTAGAGCAGGTTTCTCTGAAGCACTGGTAAATTTCTGTTGGATTACATGGTGTCACATTCCAGGAGACAGTAATTTTTAGGTATGCTTACATTAAAACTATTTAATGGAATTTTTTTGTGGTACTAGGAAAATGTTACACTAAATGCTTCTGTCACTCATGTACATTTTCCTTCAGATTTATTTTCATTGGGTGTATATATGTATAACAGTATCACTCAATCAGCCCTGCAATAATGTAGTGACAGCTTACCACTAACATGTAATCACCAGAATGGACGAAGTTTTCCCATATGTCAGATGTGACTTACCAAGATTGTTAAAAGAACTTACATTTCTTAGCATATACAGAAACATTCTGTTAATCTGATGTGTTATAATTTGAAAATCCTGATAATCTGACACTTGCGGTGAGTAGTCCAAAGACTGGAAGTTTTGCTTTTTGCCAGAAAAGTTTTATCAATGGAACAGGCAGATTTCGGGGACATGTTCATTAAGACCCCCAAGGGTGTCTGTACATCAACCACTGTAGCATCTTGTGATGCCTTGTTTCCTACTCTGTCACATTCTTCAGCTGTAAAGACCCCAGAAACCACAGAAGAGGACCCTGATGATGCTGAAGCAGCAGATGAAGTGGAATACTCTTGTGATTAGTTAGTCTTGCCCAAGTATAGGATCAGTAAAAAAATTACCTGTTAGAACTTAGGTCAGTATAGATGCTGTCTGATAATCCAGAATAATCAGTAATTTGGCACCTGTTTTGTTCCTTGTGATTTGGATTAATGGGATGTTGCTGTATTTACTTGTTTTGCATTTCTTTAACTGTGTGATATTGTTAATTTAAATCATACATTGGTCTCAAAAGCAAACCCAAGTGCATGAGGTTAGTTGTAACAACAGCCATAAACAGAATTGTAACATTATGGTAAAGGTAAAAGGTTAAGTTTATCCTGTCCGTGCCATGGAGGCGTATAAGGGTAGTAGAGATATAGCTCCACTCATTGTTAACTTCAGCACTAGATGGAGGTGAGTGGTTAACTTTGTGCTTTGGCTGCTTTACCTTTGGGAAGGAACTGTAGTAGACACTGAGTAGGAGGCTGGGTGGGCCCCAGAGCCAGTCTGGACATTTTGGAGAAGACAAAACTCTTTTGCCCCTACTGGGATTCTAAACCTGGACTATCCTATCCAGCTCATAACCTAATCACTATAGTGACTATGCCACCCTGGTTACATATTGTAATGTTATGTTGTGTTTCGTAGTTATATAGTAGATAAATTCTGCTAAGTTCCTCATTCTGAGTAAGTTTCTCATGAACTGTTAAATTTTATGTTGCTGCATTGAAGTTAACTTAAATTGTTACAGTGTGTGTAAGTCTAGTAACATTCGCTGAAAAGAATATCTTATATATTTCAAATGTAAAATTAGGCACCTTTTTTGGAGTCTGATTAAAGTTTTAAAACATGTGGACTGTAATTCACAATGCTTGGAGAAAATTTGATGTTATACATTTTAAGAGAAGTTTACTTTGAATGTAGTTCTGTAGTTTTGTTGTGTTGTGAGACGGACAAAACACTTCTTTGTTGAACAAAGTTATATTTATATCTTATGTAAGTCCATATGTATATTTGATGGCACTTTTTCATTATAGGATGCATTTACTTTAGTTGCTGTGTAAATATTTTGTGCCAGCTGTAACTGTTTAGATGTGTAAAGTATGAGTGCAGTGTGTTGTGCTAAAAAGAATTCAGGCCCAGACATAAGAAGTTAAATTCATGAAATGTGTTGTTTCAGTTTTATCATTTTACATTGGTTTTTCTAGCAATTACCAGATTTCAGTATCATGACCTGATTGCTCTGTTGGAGTCATTGGAGAGAATGTCTCGTGCGGCCCAATATAGGAAGTATCGGCCATATATGAAAAGTTACAGAGGAAACTACAAAGAGTGGTAAGTGTTCTCATCACAAAATGAAATCAGTGATAACTGGTTGAGTGTAGAAGTGCTGTCTGATTGTTTACTTCTTATTGCCCACTTTTATGTATGATTTATATTATAGTTTGTGCCTTTATCCCTGTGCTAATTGCATAACCACTGCAAGAAAGTGCTGTGCTTTAACTTTCTTGTGGGTAATCACTTTCCATCACTTCATCATTTACTATCATTTCCATGAAGGGGAGGGGCAGTGGATTAAGGTCTTCTGAATTTCCCTGTTATTAGAAATTTTTTGTTGTTTATTTTGATCCATACGTTTTGTCTGCTTTGAATATTAAACCACATGTGCGCTGTGCTTTGATGAATTTCTCAAGTGAGAAACTAGAAAATAAGTAATGATGATTTGAGCTCCATCTTTTTGTGTAAAATGAGACAAGTGAAGAAACAGTTATGTAGTGTGCTGGAATTGAAATTTCATTTTAGTGGCCATGCTGTGGCTCAGGCGATTAGCTGTGGTGGACAAAGTGGCAATGGGGCAGGTTTTTCTCTGAGTACTTCGGCTTTTCTGTAACTTCCATACTACCACTGCTCCATACTCACGTTTGATTCTTCTACCATTGGCGCTGTGTAATCTTACAAACTGACAGCTTTCTTAAATGAAACATTTCTCACTCTCTTTGCCTCTCGTACATTTGAGCCCTTCCTGTGTAATGTCATGTAACTGTCAGTATTAACTGGAGTTAAATATTATGTTGCTGACTGCTAAAGTGTGTAGGCCACAATGAATTATTAGTAAATAATAATTCATTGCAGCCTACAGATAGTGTAAGGGAGATGAGTTACATTTGTGGTGGATTTGGCAAGAAACCCCAGTTTTCATATGTGTGCCTGTCAGGCTAAACAAAGCTGACAGCTGCTTTACACAGTTGCTTTGAAAATGTACATAAAAAATAGGAATATTGCATAGTGATTATCTTCATAATTTCTACTCTTCGTCAGATATTAAGTTGGTAAAGTCAGGAGGGGTTGAGTTTGTGTGAGGAAGATGCATACATATAGAGTTTTAATGGAAATGCTCGAATGGAAGTGACTACTTCAGAGATTGCATAGATAGGATAATATTGATGGTTTTCAATGTGGATTACGGTGGAAGAGGTTATCTTCTGTCTTGTATTAATCAGATTTTCTTGCTTCAACATATGTTATAAAAAGAAATAAGTGTGTAGTGAACCAGGTTTTAAGAAAGCCTGTGGTTGGATTAGAAACTGAACTCAGAATGCTGATAAAGGTTGCTGGTTAATTAAAATATGCAGTCATGATTTGTCTAGTAGTCATGTATGTATGTATGTATCAATCTGCTGTATTTACATTTGATAATGGTGCATTGAAACAAGGAAACTTGTTACCTAAATGCTTTTGCAGAAAGAGATGGGACAGCAGCATTAAGATGAATTTCAGGGAATTGCATTAAGAAGAAATAAGGTGGATGGAAACTGACTTAAGATTGTGTGCAGTACTAGGCTGTGCTATTAGCAATATTAATCCCTTGGCTACTGATACCACAGTGGTAGTTAAACTGAGTATTTCTTAATCTGAATTCCAGTATCTGGTAAATTTATGTGAAGTTCTTTAGGAAATAACCTTCTCAGTATGTTTTCCGGTGTAAAGTTTTAATTGCAAACTTCTTGCTCAGAAAACTTGTTTTTTGGTACAGGTGGCACTTCGCATATACCTGTGTCCTAAAAACAGATGTGCAGCGTCGCCATCGCAACTGGAATTGGGAACACATGACCGAATTTCGCCAGTTGTGTCGTACATATTCCAAGGCATACCAGAACAAGTTAACTTCTCGTAAAGTGGCGCCTGATGTGCAGGATACCCTTGACCATTGTGAGAGACATATTGATGTGTTTAACATTGTTCTTATCAGGCAGAAGATTGAAATGGAGGTAATTCAGTGTTTTTCATTTTGTTTTAAAGAAGTCTACATGCTTAATGAAAGTAGCATTAGAATATTTACCAAATCAGTGATTCTCAATTGTATTCTTACGAAGCCTTATTTTTAGTTTGATCCTTGAAAGGAAAAATTGTGGTACCATAGTAACTTAGCTATGGTAATCAGATCTGAAACCCAGTATGATTGTTTGGGCTTAACAGGTCACCGTGAAGATATACTTATTAAACCCCTGGTGGCTGTAGAATCAGTATTGCTGATTAGGTTTCTAGGTGTAGGTGGAAACAGTGTAATTAAGTTCACTGTGGTCTTGGAGATGATGAGCATGCATAGAGCTCTAAAATATATTAAACTGTTTATAAGGTACATTTTGTCATATATAGTTCAAGGAAATTATGGTGACTGCATTTTGGATCTTAATCATCATCATCATCTTCCATGGATTAGGTCGTTTGACCTGTTCCAGCATCGACGCATTGCCATCGTTTTCTGGGACGTCCACGATTTCTTCTTCCTCGGGGTTTGTAGTTGAGGGCATGTTTCGGAAATCGGGTGTGGGGTAAGATGGTTAATCCAGTTTTGTTTGTATTTGGATCTCACATCTTGTATTCCAGAGATCTCCAGGTCTTTTCTTATGACTTCACTTCGTATTTTGTCTAGTCTTGTGTATCCTTTGATACTTCTAAGAAAGCGCATTTCTGCAGCTTCTAGGCGATTTACGTCTCGTTTCATGGTTGTCCATGTTTCACTACCATAGAGTAGTGTTGGTCTGGCTATGACTTTGTAAAATTTCATTTGACTTTGTGTACTTTTTTTTTTAAGTATTTTCTAATGGTGGCGCATACTCCTTGGAATCTGTTTATTTTTTTATCGATGTCTGGTTTGCCATCTAAACTCAATTCGCGTCCAAAATAATTAAATTGTTTCACTTGCTCTAGTATTGATCCGTCTATTTCTATTTTAGAACGTACTAAGTGTTTTCCTTTGAAAACCATAACTTTTGTTTTGGTTGTGGATATTTTGAGGTTGTAGTCTTTGCTTATTTGGTGTAGTATGTGGACAGGTTTCTGGAGTTTGTCTTCAGTGTCTTGTATAATTACTTGATCGTCTGCGAAGAGTAGAGTGTTAAGGTAGAGGTTTCTTTTAAGCAGTATACCGGTGTCAGCTTTATGTTTCCAGTTTCTTAGGTGGTTGTCTATATAAATGTTAAAAAGGGCTGGTGATAAATTACACCCTTGTCGTACTCCTTCGTTAATGTATATTTTCTCAAGAATTTTTCTTCCTGTGTCAATTTGTATACTAGTACTTTTATATAGGCTTTTAATTACTTCTATTAAATGATAAGGTATTCCTCTTCTATTAAGAATTTGCCATACTTGGTTTCGATGTACTCTGTCAAAGGCTTTTCCTAAATCCACGAAAGCTATGTGTGTTTCTAAGTTAAATTCTCTTTGTTTTTCTGTTGTTTGTTTAATGACATACGTTATTAATACATGAGCTACCTTTTCTGAAGCTGTTCTGTTCCTCGAGTAGTATTGTTTCTGATATTCTGAATTATTAAATTTTGTGGCTGGATGGTTGGCCTTCATGGTTTTTGGGAGGGGGGGGGGGGGTTCTGGTTTCAAATCTCAACCCAGAGGTGAGATATCCTGACCAAATTTTTTATGATTTTCTTAAGTTTTTCAGGTAAATTCTGGGGAAATACATTAAATAGGCCATCATGACTACATTGTCCAGTAAAATGAAAGTGTGAAGGTGCAGACTGTTTCACTTGGGCATCCATAGTCATAAGTAGACAAGAGGTGGGAGACTAGTGTTGATGTGAAGGTCAAGTATACCAGTTTGAGTCATGGTATGAGCATGTTTTGTTAGTATGTTGTATTCACAGAATACGTGTGTGACCTGTGCATTTATGTTTCTGATATATGTGTAAATTTCAAAAAGGTATTTGTGCTGCATTGGTGAGGCTACAGGGATAGGGTAACAAGTATTTCCAGTATTTTTTGATGATTTTTTTTTGCCACAGCTATTCTGATTGTGAGATTTCATTTTTCCATGTGAGTGTAGACAACTTGTTTTATTTTCAAAAGAAACACATTTGTCAGTTGCTTTTATTTCTTAAAATATACCACTTACAGACAATATGAAGTAGTATGTTAGCCTTTGAAATAGCTGTTTTCAAGACGTGACATTTACTATGATATCTAGAGACCTTGAGCTTCTGCCACAGATCACATATATCTCAGCAGGGACTCAGATTTCAGACATAATGTTGAGAAAAAACAGTGCAGCACAAGTAACTTTTGAGACATACAGTTGAATAATACAGCTGCATAATTTAAATACAACGTATGCAAAAGGGAAACTATTGATGGTGCAATGCGTGCTGGTCTATTTGACCTTTGCATCAATGCTAGTCTTTTATCTGCATGCCCACTAGTGATTATACATATTTAAGTGAAGTGTGTTTTCCACCTTTCTTTGCTGTGGAACATAGTCGCACATCTCAGACAGGTTTTGACATTAATCCATGTTCTTCTTCAAATTAGGCATACATTTTGTTGTTTGTTTAATAGATATGTAGTGTAAGTAATTGTGATTAATATGAGAAAGAGAAAAGCCTCATGAGGACAAATACAAAGAAATTACAGAGGCCTGGAATTATGGTGCCAACTATATGCTTACATCACTTCTGGTTTCAGACTTTCAGAATTTTAAGCCGTTGATTTTTATTGCAGGAAAGGTGCATTCAGGAGCTGACAGAAGTGATTCATACTATTGTGATAATCTGCAAGCATGTCACGCTTTTCATCCTTTACCAAGTTAGCTGTAGATTGGTAACCCATTGTAAATTAATTTATGCCTTTATAAGAGTCTCTTATATTCTTGTTCTTACTGTTCAATTCAAGCTCACTCACTTTACCTTTCATATATCCTGTCGTTTCCCATAAAAATAGTGATTTCATATTACTTCAATTAATTTGGGTTGGATCCTGTAACAACTGAAATTTAATTTCATTTCTTGAGTTTAAAAATTTTGAACATTTGGACTTTCATAGAAACATAAATGTATTTAACAGTGGTTACCAAGCTGCATTTAACTTGGTAAGTGATGAAATGGATGATTCTTTAATTTATTTAAGTAATTGCTTTTTCTATCCTCTGTTGTTTGTATCAGATTATTTTGTATGCCATTCTTCTAATGAAAAACAAAAGTTGATCTGTTCTAAATGTTTTTTTTGAGTTACATAGTTTAAAAAGCACATCATTTTAGGTAATCATACAGTCATTAAATGATGTATCTTTCAGGTGGAACGAATGGACCGCAAGGAACAAGAGATGAAGAAACAGAAGTCTGGTGGGTGGTTGAGTGGCTGGTTTGGAAGAAGTTCGCAGGTCAAGGAGGAAGAGGAGGCCCTTACAGCTGCAGCAATAGGTCCGCTTTCTCAGACCATATGTATTTGCAATTTTCTGGTGTACATGACACATTACTTCTTCCAAAGTTTCCAGCTGTTATTCATTGAATTACTGTTAGAACCACACCAGTCAAATTTCAGAACCTTTCAAAAGTTTATTAAATCTGTAAAAACTGTTATAAGTTCTCAAATCTGATTTTTTGTGGGACGTGACAAAAATCAAAAGGAGCATTCGGAACACAAAAGAGTTAATCAAGCTCTTAACTACATAAAAATTATATAAATGGACCTACTGGTTCTTGCAGCTACCTTTGTAGTTGATCTTACCCATCCATTAGTAGTACTATCATCCTTGGTATGTACATTTTTTCTCCACCCATAGAATAAGTTGGACAAGTCATGTACCAGTCAAGTTTCTAATTGATGTTGTGGACATTTTTTTAATGTGAAGTTCCTTAATGTAATTATGTATGTGCAATAACATGAATGTGGCATTTTGTAATGGGGGCCAAAAATATTATGAAGTGGATTTCTGTGTAAATAAGTTGCATTTACTTTCACATTCCAATTCATACAGCTGTACTATACAATTTCAAACAGTAAATTCCTGGGACTGATGTTATCACAAAAGTATGTTGTGGCATAGCATACAGTTTTAGCTAATCTCTGTTCATGTTATTACCGCCTGGGAGTAGTGAAAAGAATGTTCTAGCTAAGTCATTTCATCTTCAGCTGTCCTGCCTGTAAGTCATGTTTTTCTTTTTTCTCATGAAGCAGTGGGTGGACATCAGGTTTTGTTTCAAACTGAATAAAACAGCTACAGAAACACACAAATTCTTGAAACTGTGGAAATGAGGTTTGTCTTGTATGTATGCTTTGGTTGGTTTGAAAGATTCAGAGGGGTGTGAGGATGTTGAAGATGATGTAAGGAGTGGACAGCTGTTGACTGCTTGAAGTCTGGAAACAGTTGCATAAGTTCTTGAACTAGTGGCCAGAGAGTGTTGACCCTGAAATTGATGGAGAATAAACTCTAGTTAACCAGGGAATAATTCATTAGATTGCTCATAGGACTTTTTTCAATTCCTGAGATATGAAAACCATCCTCAAATGAGGAAGATTTCAGGGCGTTGAATACGTCAGTAAGCATATAATTGCTGATTTGAATGCAGTTGCTTTGGATGCCTTTGATGACCTTTTGTGCAACTTTTATTAAGGTGTAAAAAGTGTGTTGCAGACCAGGGAAATTACAACTTCTGATGTATCTGTTCTTGTAGACTGAGTCCTAAAAGTATATTGCTTTACCGCATATACTATCCATGCAGATACCAGACATGAAAGAACATTTTACGCAATTAGCAATGTGTTACCAAAACCTCAGCATGTTTGGACGAAATCTGGCCATCATCAGGGGGTGTTCTTGCAAGCACATGAAGCTACAAAAAGCTTTGCATGTTATATTACAGTTTCAAAATGTAAGCAGTTATTGAACAGCTGTTTGACAGTTCAGACTTACTAGCTGGTTGAAACATAATCTTTAACTCTTAGTATATGAAGATTTATTAAAATGGCGATATTAATCTAACCAACATTATCAGGACTGTCAAAGGAAGTGTTATTTCTGTATGTTCATTGAGATTGTCTCTCATTTTCCATATATGTTTGTATATATTTATTGAAAGAAGTCCTAACTTACAGCCTTGCAGTATTATTTTTAGGATGTCTGTTATGTTATTTATACTGTTATATTTATGGCTGATGTTGAGTGTATGATGAGCCAAGTTCACTCTTTCTGTATTGAACCAGTTGTCATGTATGTTTTCTCCAAATCTGATTTTGAATTTTTGTCCTGTCTTTTCAGTGCTTATTGTTTTGCGTATCTTACTTTCTAGCTGTATACATCTTATTTTTATGTCGAGTGAAACTAAGCAGTGAGTACGTATTATTATTTTCAGCAAAAAAGTTTGAAGATGCCATGACACCTGAAGAGAAAGCAAAATTGTACCGTGCAATTGACTACCAAGAGAATTCAAAGCCAGCACAATACCCTAAAACATTTGTTGAAAATAGCTTGAGTTTTGTGCTGAAATGTTTGGCGGTGGAAGTGCGGGATGATTCCCTAGATATTCCTCAGGTACTGTGCATTGAACTGAAAGGAGTTTCCAGTCATATTGAACAACGACCATCAGCTGACGCTATGAGGTAAATTGTGTTAGTTACCAGTATGCATGTTGTATGCATTCCTATCTGTAAATAAGGGAGAGTAATGGTGTGCCAGGTGTCAAGCATCTGTAATTGTTAGTCATTTGAACATAATTCTGTCTGAAAAATGTCATACAAATATGGTTGCAGATATGTTTGTTTGTAACTGTCGTATCCTCTGTGTTTTTATATTGCCATAAACAAATGGCAGTTTTGCATTTAATGATTGTTAAGGTATTATTACTGTAACTGCAACTGATCTGAAGTAATAATAATCCTTTAACCCTTTGGAGCCTAACGAAGCCTGCAGCCATCACACAATGCAATTCCCAGAAAACCAGAGGGCGACTAAAGTCGTTGCCCAGAATGTGTCAATTATGAAACTTTGTGCACAGCCGTCAGATGTTTAATAAAGTGCTTTGATTTTATGTAGCTGTCTCCACTTGAGTGCACAGACAGTTTTTTAATCAGAAATTTCCCTTAAAAAACCACAAATTTAATTCTAGCACCAAAGGTTTAATAGTTCACAGCATTGTGGAGTTATTTTTATTGTCGGACATGTATGTACTGTATGTGTCTTGTAGAGTGATGATGCAGATAGAAGGATTCACAGTATTTGGGCTGAAACAAGACAGCAGTGTACCTCAGCTGGTCACATCCAAGGAGCAGGATAGCAAAGCTCTGTTGGATGTTCTGTATGAAAAACATCCTCTGGATGAGACGTGTGATCAAAGGATCCATGTGACTTCAAAATCTCTGAAAGTAGTTTATGATGCTCACACTATCAACAAGGTGATGGATGTGTTCAGGGCACCAAGGGAAGTTCATCTGGCCAAGTAAGTTCTTGACTTTTTAACTTTTGTAGTACCAAGACCAGTAGACTGGTATTAACAACAGTTCTGAAAGTTAGTTCAACGTTCCATTTTACCAGTTGCTGTTTCCATTCTGATAGGTGACTTCAAAGATTTTGTACAGAGCACACTTTTATGCATCGAGACTGACAGTATATACGAGTGGAGTTAAATATAAACAAATTCAGGATTCTGTCACCAGAATTAAGTATAGAATAATTTGTTTATTCTGGAAGGTTAAAGGTGTCTGTAGTATGATGCTGCATTGACTGGTAGTAGTTACTTGTGTTTGAGAGGAGCTTGCTGCTTCCACGTAAAGGGTAGTCCAAGGGAGTTAAGTTGCATGGGAGAAATAGTTGCGGTAGGTGGGGACAGAGCAATTGGAATAGTGAAGCAGTAGGAGAAACGGTATTGTGATGTGGGTAGAGCTGTGGGTAGAACATGCAAGAGAGGAGGACAGTGAAAATGAAGTGGGAGAAAGGAGCAAATGAAGGAAGTAAGGATAAAAATGAGCCAACTGAAGAGAGTGAGGAGGAAGGAGAGTGGTAGAGCCATGTATCCCCACATGAAGGTTTTCTCCATTCATTAAGGGAGCACATGAGAGGTTTCCATGACCTTCTCAGGACATGATTATTCTCCCTGTTCATGTTATTTGGATGGAGCTCAGTTTTGGCTGCCTTACTGATGATCTGGGTCATGTATTTTGATTTGGCGGAGAGGATCTTTGCATCTTGGGGTATGGCATTATGCTCGTGATTGAAACTATGCTGTGCCATTTCCGACTTGTCCAGCTGTTCAAGGCACATGTGCTGCTGGTGCACTTTTATCCGTGTCTTAGTAGACATCTGGTCTGTCTAATATAAACCTGGCCATCCTTGTGGGGACTGCCGTACATACATTTTTTGCAAAGCTGAGTTAGGCACACATGTAGCTTGCTAATACGGTTCTGGACAGGTATTGTGTTTCTTCAGAACTGTAAAAAGAAAGTGTACATGAGCCTGACATCAGGACCGTGATTGATAAAGGGAGCGTGAAGGACAGTTCTGTAGATGTATGGTCATACTATGTGGCACAGTGGTGGAAGTTGGTAGGATCTCATGGTTTGTGGTGGCTCGCAATTTCTTGTCTCCTTGATGGTTTATGGTACTGTAAGTTCTTTCTAGGTGTGAACAGTACATAAAAATAGAAAGTTCAATGTGCCTTCTATTTTTGAGTAAGGCATTCTAATGCTGTGTCAAACTGTTTGGTGTTTATGCATGGTTGTGTACTTTACGTATGGTGCACATTTTTATGTGTAGAAAATCCACTTATTTACTTACTAAATTGGCAAAAAGGCATTCTTTGAGTGTACTTGTGCTTTCTTTTGATAGAATTTTAGAAGTAAGAACTTTGTGTAGTAGTTTGCATGTTGAAATATTTTCTAGAAATTTTAGGAGACCAATCTTGACTTTGCAAATACTGCTGATGTTCATTTTAATATTTTACTGTGCCATATATGTGCCTGCTAAGAAGCAAGGGTCTGTATTAGTGTTGCCAGGCCTCTGGAGTAATCTTAGATTGAGTTATAGATCTCAATGTTTGTGGTGTACCTTGAACTGCTGCTCTCTTCTGATTGAAAAGCTGACATTTTTCTGACTCTTAATATGTTAGTTTCTGAACTTTATTTTTCATTTCAGTTTTACTAACGGCGTTTATTGTACAGTAGAGCTGTACATGCAGTTGGACCTGGTTTACTTTGACAGTTGCTCGTATTATTCATTAACATTTGCATACAAAGTTCGTTGACTGACAGTCATGTACCCACTAGAAAGACCATGCACTATTGATTTGAGTTCAGTTTTAACATGGAATTTATAGTAGTAATCAGAAAGGTGACTTACTGAACAGGTAGCATGTGTTTTACTGTGCATTTTTTTTTAAGACTGCAAGCCACTGCCGAGTCAAAGCTGGCTGACATTAAGGAGAAGTCTGCTACAGGTTTACAATACGCTGTCCAGCAGCAGAGCATTTTGGATCTGAATGTAGATCTGCAAGCCCCATACATAATTGTTCCTCATGGTGGCATCTATTCTGGGTATGTGGCATGCGTTATTTGATTTTATGTAGACAGTAGTATGAACCACACTGTATGACAAGGATTGCACACATTTGAGTGCTGAAGAGACATATGTAAATTTACAGTGTTCAAGTGGACAAAATATATTTTATTCCTTTTGTACACAATGGTAACTTCTATTCTTTTAAACTTAAATTGAGTTGAGAGGAGACTTAAAACAAAAACTGAGTCCATTATACATTTAAGAAGTCACATTTTCACATTGTTTAAGGAAATGTAAGTTTCCAACATCATTAACTCATGTAGTCACAGCCAACTTTTGTGTAATGAAATATTGTTCTGTGCTTTTACATGTGTGGTTTCAGTGAAGTAACAAAACACCCCCAAAAATACTAAATTTATCTATCTGAGCATGTAGCATAATTACTGGTAACAAATTTGAGTCTTGACTGGTGCTGGATTATATAAGGAGATAATTTATAAATAATCAAGTAAGGGAATGCTTTCGATTGTATGCATTGTGTGTTGGTTTTTATGTTTTATAAGGGCTGTTTGACAAATAACTGGATGGTGCGCACCTGCGGTGTTTTGATAAATAAGTGGACTGTACGCACTGCGCAGCATGATGACCAGGTTATTCAGCATATGCCCCATGGTTGTTGAGACAGGTATCCCACAGTTTCACGAGTCTGTCTATACCACATTACACACAACCCAGCAATATATGTCCATTTATTTATCAAGTGACCCCTATATATTCCACACATGCAGTATGAAACTATAATGTGCACTTATATTATAATTGCGATGTGTTTGGACTTACGAGAACTGTTATGTAATTAGGGAACCACTATGCAGGCATGCATTTTAATTTACCTTATTTATATATATCTATTTTAAATCTAGGAATTATTTTATATATGAGGCTGTTGTATAATCTTCAGATCTACTAATGACAAAAGCAATGAATTAATTGGCACAAGCAGTCTTTAAAAATGCTTTTTATACAAAGTAATGAAACACCTTCTTTCATTGTGTGTTGTAGTACTGAAAACTGGATATGTAAGTAAACATCTGTCATAATTCAGAGTATTATTTGTTGCTACTACCTGCAGGAAGGAGAATGTTCTGGTTGTCAACTTGGGTTGTATTAAGATCACATCTTTACCCCGTGATCGTAGCTCTCCCAGCATCCGAGCATTACACAGTCAAGGAACTTCAAATGAAGAGATAATGCAGGCTATGATATCTCAGAGTTATGACCGTTTCAGGTTAAACCTAGAACAAATGCAGGTTTGTGAAATGGATTATCTTTGTTTTAAATGGGTTTTTATTTTCAGGTTCTTAATTGGTTTTCTTAATACTAGTTTTTCTCATAGAATTGACTTTATTTTGAGAGTTCTTTGGTTTTCACTGGACAAATCTGAAAACATTTGGGTCTTTAACATTTAATTTCCAGAAGTTACATTATGTTCGGGTTGGGAATGGAAGACAGTTTTATTTTATATGTAACAGAGTAGAAAATTTGTTTTCGGTAATTGCTGAACAATTGCAGTGGCACACATCGTAAACTTTATCCAGTTTCCTACAAATCCTTTCATAAAGTTTTTGAAATGATTACAATAAATTTTATGCCTTGTCAGCTCATGACATGAGAAGTGCTAGGACGTGTAATGCTATTTATAAAAGAGTCAAAAGTTAGCATTCACAAAAGGGGAATTGAGAGCAAACTCATTTTATGGTGCAGTAAGTTTGTCTTATATACAAGTAGTGAAATATAATTTACAGTTGAGAAATATAGTGCAGTGTCTTCACAGTGGTCACTAGATGTGATGATCTGGCTAACCCTCTTTGGGGACTAGCTTCATGATTGTGTTGAACCTGAACATACACGATGGAGAGGAATAGGAAGAAAAGACCTTACAAATTTATAGAGCTTCTCTTTGATTTCAATATGTATGTCCCCATACAAAAATGTGTATTTTGCTGTAGGGACATATGTATTAAGATCATCATATGACCTTCTAACCTGTTGACTGTACACTGTATGTAATCTGTATGAGCTTTCAGTATTTCTGTACGTAAACTTGTATGTCTCTCTGAGAATGCTTAAATGATTAATTGAAACATGCAGGAGTGTGGCATTCTCAGTGCATTCAGATTTGTATTTAGGTTGTATCAGTTCAGGACATGAATTACATTACTTTTTCATAATTTGGCATAGTGGCTTTGGTGTTTACCAAGTACATTCAGGATTGAGCAAGTGACAGTCTTTGAAGCATTTTATTTTTGTCCCTGGGCAGGCATTACTCAAATAGCCTTAAACTTATTATTGCAAAAGAGTTCCAGGTTAAGATTTCTCAGTTCAAAATTTTTACATATTTTAGGTTTTTTCTGTCTTTCCAGCCAGAACCCCATATAAATAATTACATAATTTTTCTCAGTTTGGGGTTCGTTGAGTTTAGGTTTTTCCTGCAGTTGGGACAAGAATTCAGCTCCTACACCATTTTTTAGTCTCAGTTTTAGGGTTTGCATTTACAACTTGGGAGTTGGAGGTGTGTGAATAATGCTGTGATTATGTACAATGGAAGTGGAGTGGTAAAGTTGATGTCTGCTATCATGGCAGTTTGCTATTGATTGTCAAGAATTAATGTGCGTATGAGTGGTCAAAAGCCCACCATAGGAGCCATATACATAGAAGCATGTTTCTGACTAAACTTTGTTATTGGTTGATTGTGAACCATGGATGTAAGCTACCTTATAATAGGTTATCATACACCACACTGACCGAGGAGTGGACTTGTAGAATGTAGTGGGCATTGAAGCCCTAATTTTAATTTATTTTCCAAGTTTTTTTCTTTCGTGCCCCACAAAATAAATTAAAAATATATGTGTAAGATTCATTGAAGAATAACATCACTGGGTTAAATTTGTGCCCAAGTGAATCTTGAGTGGGGGTTCTGTTATTCGTCTGCCCTGATCTTGACCATTTATATGTGTAAAAACTGTCACATTTCTTGAATTTAATGTGAATGCCTTCTGATCCTCGTTACGTAAAATATTAACTGAATATGTCGTAGAATTCTTCTGTGTAACCATTACTAACTGAACTGGGGGAGCCATTGTTGGTTAAAAGGAATATCCTTTCCTGTGATGCGTATTTGTAATGTTTTGTTACGATATTTTGCTGTATTTTTGTATTTCTAAGAACGGAACTCTGTGTTCTGTAGATTTTAAAGGTTGAGGTTTGCTTCAAATTGAAACATCTCTTCTAAGGGGTAATGTTTTCAAAGCATCATAGCACCATCTTTGGGGTCCTGAATTCTAATGTTCCGTAAATAAGTCCTGGACTGCTTGACTTGAAGATGAAGGTGCAGTTATTCATCAAAATGTCAGCAGTTGATATGGTATAACATCCCAGAAGCCTTGTTTGGATTTTTGTTGATAATTTTGTATGTTATAATTCCTTGTTGTTCCTGATTTTATTGTGTAGGTTCTAGTGGCTGTTGGTCAAGAAAAGTGGGAAGATTCTCTGACCAGAAACATAGTGACACCTATGCATTTGCTGCATCCAACCAACTTGACAATTCAGTTGGAAAAATGTCTCATCACAGATGATCCTCGACTACCAAAATTCAAAGTTACTGGCACACTTCCCAATGTGGCAGTAAATATTACAGGTAACTTTTCTGTTAAGCACGTTTGTGTATAATGTTTTGCTAAGCATCAGTGGTTGTAAAACTGTCAGACTTGTGAGGTGCATGTGTGTGTGCATCATCACCATCATCATGGCCATTGTCATCGTCATTATTATCATCATTGTTACTATTGCCATTGTTGTCATTGTGAATAACTTCCTAAGTACAGATTCTGTATACAATAAAGTTGTCCGATGTAACCTTGAATTCTTACATTATTGCCATGTTTGTAACTGTTTACATACAAACAGTACTTCATACTTAATGTTCAGGTGTGTTTGTCATGCCTGCATACTGGATTTCACATTTTCCTGCTCCAGTGGTTTGTTAGTTACTGCTGTCAAACCAAAATCTAGAGCAAACATCAACAGTGGTCTTTTTTACATTATACAAAAAATTGCCTTGACGGAGATGGCATGTTTTTCTAAGATCTTTTACCATACGTCATGTTGGGACACGTTAGTAAGTGGTGTGTTGCTCCCACCTCACAAGTTTGCATGTCTGCTATGTACTTATTAACTGGTTGTATAAAATCAGGACATGTTGCATTTACATGTCATCCAGTGGCATAACTTTAATATCAAATTGGCAAAGATTGGTCAGCTGTTCAAAAGCTGAAATGGAAATGCATGTGCTGAGTGCACGCACAGCATGGTGACCTCTGTAGCCTACTTTTTTCCTTTTAAGGAAGGAAGGTTGGCTAGGAATGTTCAACTCTTTTTTTTTTTCTTCTTTTGTCTTCCCTTCTTTGCCTGTGCATTGTCTTGGTAGTGGATTTTGCAGATGCATGAACTACTGTAAACAGCTGGGAGTAATTTTTCTACATACACTGGATTTCATTTACCATGCTTTGTGTTCCTGTATGCATTCTCATATATCCATGTCTTGTTTTGTCTCTCATTGTAATTACTAACATTGATTTAAAAAAACTCACCTGATAACTTTATATAACCTTGTTATGTTGAGTTATAAATACCTATGTTATTTAGAGATCTGTGCTATTCTAGGATATTATGTAGCAAGCTTTTCTTCTTTGACTTCGTGACTCTTGAAGATGGGACCAATATTTTGTCTCGAAACGTCAGTGAAGACTTACCACTCGATGCTGCATAGTATCATAGAAGATCACAGATCTCATCAACATTGCGGTGGAAACCTGAAATCACGAAATCACTTATACTATTTACTTTGAAAGAATGTAATCTTTCCACACTGCACTTCTGTTTTCATTTTTTTTCCAAAATGTCCTCTGATATATCCATTTAATTCTGCTTACACCTATTTTCTTTTAGATTCATGGTCGTATTGTGTATGAAGTGTTACAGCCCAAATACTGATATGAATTAACTATTTCTATCATACGTAATGTTTTTAGAAATTTGTAGTGTGTTGATGATTCTTCCTGTTTGGCAAGAATGTAAATTAAAGAAGAAACAAGTTTTCTTGAATTTACTTAATGGTATGTATAGTAACAGACTGAATGTAGATAGATATTTATTTTTTTCCAGATGACCGATTGCTGGCTGTAATAACTCTGTTTGCCAGCATCCCCTTGCCATTGGACAATGAGCCACAGCCCCTTCAGGTAATTGAAAATATGGCTACAGAACATAAAAATATGTGAAAAATAGGAGATTTAATTGTACTTTGTCAGATTTTAGGTTCTTACAGCAGTGTGGATGAAGGATAAAGTCATATGCGATATGATGATGTGTTGACTGATAAATGGTTATGAGCATTTCGAAGGAGCTCCCTGCCTTCATCTTCAGGGTCTGTGCAGTCCAAGATGAATGGACAACTTGGACCCTGAGGCCCCCGATGATGGAGGTAGCCAGCTCCTTCAATGAAATATTAGCAACTATTTACCAAAATCAATACAGCATCATATTCCAGAAGACCTGAATGATTGTAATGGTTTGTAACTGTGTTTGTATGTTGGTGCTTGCAAATTATTGATTAGATTTCGGTTTCAAAAATCACTGTGGGGAAATAAATTGTAACATGTATTTGACGTTGAAAGCAGGTACGGTGGACATGGTGGTGAAGTATGACTTTTGAAGCAAAGACATGTCTTTCTTGTTGATTTGTTCCGACTAGTCTCTCATGAAGGAAGGCTGTGTTTTCTCTTCCCCATGTCTTTTCTGTGACACATTGCTTATTGTGTTGAGACATAAAGTGAAACCTCGATCCATTGTTTCTGAAGGGACTGAGGAGAGCAAGTGTTAGGTGCAGGAAAACAAGAGTTATGGAAAAAGCATTAAATGTGTTAGAAACATGAGAAAACAAAAATTGAAAATTATATGTTTTGTACTTCAGCCCACAAAAATAATAAACCAGTATGAACTTACGTTAATATCTTTGTGCAAATAACTTTTTCCTAAACAAGTCTAACTGACAGCTGTTTAGTTCAAAGCCTTAGGTTTCAGATGAAACACAGTCAATTTCAATTTCAAAATGTGGTGTGTGTCATGCCCGTCAATGCTGTGCACATAAAAGAGGCCTGCTGAACGTGTGACATGGTGTTGGCAACTTTGGCAAAATTTGGTCTGCATTAGGCGACATGAAATTGCATACACAATAATGAAGGATGAATAAGTATATGTATCATTAGAAGTATAATTTTACCTGTGTATTTTTCCACACATCATGTGCAATAAGAAATATCCTGATAATAGGAAAAATCTGTGAAAAATGCAGTGCATAACCAAGGCTAGGGTGATGGCTGCTTTTAGCACATATTCAAAAATGAATTATTATTATGTGTGTCTCCATAAATAAGTAACTTATGTGTTTTCCAAATTACTTTGGTGTTCTGTCTTGGCTTTGCTAGGGAAAGGGATAAAAGACTTGTTTTCTCATTTCGTGTGTATCTGCAGGCAAAATAATGCTGTGTTGCAGGAAGCATATTGCCCATGAGTTGTGGGTTGAACGGCCCTGGGATAAAAGGATGATTAACAATTTTGTAAACAGCATGGGTTTCTGCAAAACTGGATCCAGGTCACATTTGTCTCCCTCTTCCTTTTCCCCACTGCATCTGCCCCCTCACAATTATGACACAGTTTATCTATGCTGAGCACTGGCAATTTCATTGTCTACAAATGTGTAAGAACTGAAGTTGACATACTTCTCAGCATCTAGCCATATCCAGTTCGCATGGAATGTCACATGTGTGAAGTTTGGTGGATAATGCACAAACTTTACGTTCGATAAAAGTGAAATATCTAGCGGTTGACAATAGAATATCACTCTGTCACACAGATTTTACTAGTCAGACTCAAGGGGAAGTAAACAGAATGATGTGAAACAGTACTGTACTAACAACTGTAGAACATAGTTGACAGGTTTACTGCTTGACAACTAAGCCTCCCCATCATCCCCGCTATCAGCCATCATTGACGCTTGGTCAGTGTGTGGCAGCATTTTGTAAGTTAATCGTCATTACCAGTATAGGCAAGTTACAACTACTGTATGTTGCAAAAACATCATGTTACATTCACTACATTTGTCTCAAAAACATCATTCCAGGAATATTGTTGATCAGGACCAAGTATCCTGAATGACTTCTGTGGGAAAACACTTTGAGGAACAATACATATGATTTTATACAGTGTTTATGTGGGCCATTTTTCAGAACCAGAAGAAATACTGATGCTTAAGGGAAAGTAACACATACGGGCACAGTGGATGGAAGTTTTGCCATGTATTCACTGGTAATGCAGTGTGTCATACGCTCAAAAGTGTCCAGCATGGTTTCTTGAAAAGTCATTGATATAATATACATAAATACTGCTTCTGTTGATGTCATGTGCATGAAGAACAGACTTTACTGTCTGTTTTCTGCTGAAGTGCAAGTCATTCCTCCAAATAACAATTGCAATCCCATGGAAACTTGAAAAGACTTACCATTGCTCAAGACCTTGTACTGTCAGACGAGGGAAAAACAGATTTTGAAGCTTATGGACTCAGAAATTTATAAAAACTTGAAAACAACATTTCAACAGATGTCAAATTTAGACATGATTTTTTTAAGAACTGTCCTCACATACTGTTTAGGATCTTGGTATAGAAGGTGCGTGGGATATAAGTAATACAGTACATAAGTTTACACAGTTTTTAACTGCCATTAATAATGTAGATATATTGGGTGCTGAGGTAGATATTTGGACCTAAGAGGGTAAAAGTAATGGTAGGCTGGAGAAAATTGCATAGTGGGATGCTTCATGATTTTTACACCTCACCAAAGATTATTCAGGTGATAAAATCAAGGAGGTTGAGATGAGCATAGCATGTGGCATGTGTGGGGGAGAAGAGAAGTGCATACGAGGTTTTGGTGGGAAAGCCTGAAGGAAAGAGACCACTTGGGAAACCTAGCATGAATGTGAAGTGCTAAAGAAGTGTGGCTTTGTGGTGGAAATGAATGATTTAATGCGGAAGTTGTATAGGATAATATTCTAGTGGGGGGAATGTCAGTTCAAGTACAGAATTACAACATAATATTATTTTAGGCTTACCTTTTTAAGATGTTTTCCTGTTTAATAAGCCAGATTTGTTGAATTTTTCCAGAAACATCTTGAGACAGTTGCACTGCAATTAACATTCTCATTGTGAGCCTTTGTTCACAAGGAAGATAAGAATATTTCAACTTCCAACTTTGTTTGTATTTAAGACTTCTAAGTTGGATTATGGTGTGTGTTCCTGTTCACAGGAATCTGCCTCTAGAAGCTCCAGTATGTCTGTAGTGAACAAGTTCCTAGACCTGCCTGGTGATCTGAATAAAAGAATGCGCACTTCAACAGCCACGCAACCTCCTAAGGAAGATATTGATTTAGTACAGTTTACTGAAATAGAACTAAATTTTCAAATGGGAGGTACTTATCAGTTTGATTTTTAATATAACTTTGTGAGTGGTGTGAAAAGAATAGAGCATGATTCAGCACTTTAAATATAGAGCATGTAGACACCATTGTCGTAACGCAAATTTAAACCTCCATACTAAAGTGTTGCTGGATGGCATTATTTTTGGATACTGACTTTGTTATGTTAGTTTTTACTGTAACCTGCATGTCCCAGAAATTATTGTGCCCCCATCATTGAAATAAAAGAGCTGTTACTTGAGACTAAATGAACTGAATGGGGCTCAGACTGCAGAATTATTATTTTATACAGCAAACATAAAATTGAAGTATAGTTAGGATAAGAGGAAGATAAAAGCACATTTCTTCCTATGTTTCCTTAAAACATAGTAAAAAAAATTCTGTGTCTTCTAAAATTGTCTTAGTGCTACTCCACTTCTCATGTCACTGTCTATCCACAACGCTGTATTTTGAGACATCATGATTTTCAAAGCTACTGTTGTTGTCTTGATTGTGGCCAGCAGAAGTTTGGTGTATTCCCACACTGGAATGCATTGTGGTTGACACTGCCTGTGGGAACAGCAGGTGATTCAAGATAATTTACTATGAACTGCAGTTTGTTTTCTAGCACATATGCTGTGACAGAGTTGTGTTTATCTTTTCCTGCAGGTGACTTACACACACAGGCCACATGTTCTCAAACATGTTATTTACACGTGTCCAGGATATAAACTTGTGTTATAGTGAAGGAACTGGAATGTTAATGAAACCAATTAGCGTATGTTATTCATATAAAAATGGTAGTACTAGTGATACATTATAACTTGCAATGTCATTTTCATCATTCCGCTTACCAAGGGTAATGAAAATTGAGCCTGCTGTTGTAGAAGTTACAAGAGGAAAACACACTGTGTAAAGTGCATTCCCTTGTGTTTTTCCCTTCTGGAGACGTCCTGCAAACTGTAATTCTCTTCTAAGCTGTGTTTTGTCATGTAGACTGACTTTATTTCAGCTAAGCTATGGGTCTTGTCAGACTGATTAATTTTGTTTTTCCAGACTTGAAGGTTAGCATCTATCAGGCCAATGAAGCAGAAAAACTACTGGATTTTCATCTTCTTCGTCTTGAAGTGGAGGTGGTGCAGAAGACATACAACATGACAGTTATGTTGCGTATTGGGGGAATCTCGCTTGTTCATTTTGACCCAGTTGCTTCTGTCTGTCTGCTGGACACCCCGATGGCTGCTGGTGACTCAAAGTACCTGTTTACAGTTCTTTATGTAGACGTAAGTAATAATTCATCTTTAGCATTAGACAGTAAGGAAATGTGATGAAAGTGAATATAGCCATGGCTGTGGAAGTATAATCTGTTACAAAACTGCAGTATCTTAATGCTGAAATTGCATTAGAGCATCAGTGAGAGGAGACTAAGAGATCAATTACCATAAAAATATGAAGTGTAAGAGTTTGAAGACATGTGGTTGCAAGGTATTGACCTAAGGGCTTCCAGATGGCTGGGAATTTCACATAATGTGTGTCCTGTTGATGATGACTGATCACATTGGAGAGAAGTCTGTGCTTGGATACGTGATTGACTGATAGGATTCTCTGTGATGGCCGTGCTTGTTGCTTCTTTATGGTTGCTGTATTTTAGTTCTGGCTCACTGCGTAGTATAATGGTCTTACCGCAATTTTCAGCATTAGATTTCTGTGCATATTATTATTATTATTATTATTGTTGTTGTTGTCGTCGTCGTCGTCGTCGTCGTCGTCGTCGTCGTCATCTCCTTTATGCAGGGTAATCACACTTATATACCTGAAACAAACCATGTTTTTAGGGTATACAGTGTCGCAGCTATTCTGCATGTAATGTTAATGGTGCATATAACACTGTCTTCACTATTAAACTCTTTAGTGCTTCTACATTAGCACTTTCCGTAGTATGTGCGCTGTGCCCAATATAGCTGATTTCTGTAGTTCCTTGATATCATGCTTTCCTGGTATGCTGCTCAAATATTTTCTGAAGGGTTTTGAAATGGTTCCAGTTGCTCTTATCATAACTAGCATCACCTGTGTTTTTACATTTCACATGCACTGTATTTCTATTATGAGGTCTTTATATTTTAGAATCTTCTCGGCTTCTTTTTTTATCACATTTCTGTCTCCCGGGATTGCTACATCAATTAGCATACATGTTCCTTTTTCATTATCCCAGATTATGATGTCTGGTTTTATTGTTGGGGATGGTTCTGTCAGTTTGCACTTGTTGATTCCATAATATGGTTACCTTGCCCACTTAACTTGTTTCTACTGATTTTGGTACATGTTCATACCAGAGTTCACTTATTATTATTGTCCGAATTTCTCACTTCTCAGTTTTAGCTGAGAAGTATTAACCTATCCTGGGATATATCATCAACAGGATTAGGCTTGGTGGTCTTATCTGTAATTTAGGAAATTTCTCACAATTGAACATGTGCCAAGAATTACCACTTTTTGCATTTGTATATATGTGTTTGGGTGCAGGTTAAGTCTGTTTAAACTTTGTGACAGTGACTTTGGAATTATTCCCGTAGCTGAAATTACTATCAGGACCACTTGTACTGCATCCTGCGTCCACATAGCACGTATTTCGTTTGCCAGTTTTTGGTATTTCTTTTGTTTTTCTGTTATTGTTTTGGTGAGATAGTGTGTATTTGGAATAGCTATGTCGATTAGGAAGGTATTTTTTGTTTTCTTGTTCATGAGAGGTATGTCAGGTCGGTTGGAAGGTATTGTTTTATCTGTAATAATGCTGCAATTCCAGTACAGTTTGAAGTTGTCATTCTCCAGCACGTTTGCTGGTTTGTACCTATAGTATGGGCATTTGTCTTCAGTTAGTTCAGCTGCTTTTGCCAGTTTCTGGTGTATAACTTTCGCTACTTCATCATGGCTTTTTATATACTTGGTAGGTGCTAGGCATTTGTCTTCAGGTAGTTCAGCTGCTTTTGCCAGTTTCTGGTGTATAACTTCCGCTACTTCATCATGTCTTTTCATATACTCGGTAGCTGCTAGTTGTTCACATGCTGCAGTAATGTGCTGGATCATCTCCGGTTCTTTTCCACATCTTCTACACACCTCGTCGATGTTTGTTGTTGTTGTTGTTGTTGTTGTTGTTGTTGTTGTTGTTGTTGTTAGCACCACCTCTCTGTAGCCTTTGGCTTGCTTGAATGTGCAAAAGCAGACAAAAATTTGTTTAAAAACATTGTAACTGGTGATGGAAGATAGGTGTCCAGTTATGACCCTGAAACTTGAAACTGAAAGTGGTGCTTATGTTTTCTGTAATCAAGAAGGTATTGTGGACCCTGAGTATGGTCCACAAGGCCAAACTGTAAACCAGCATTTATATTTAAACTACTTAGATGTCACAGTGATGCAGTTCACCATAAATGACCAAGCAAGTGGCAGTCTAGTGTGTGGCAGACAATGCACCGCATGCTTGGCACAATTTGTGCAGTGGTTTTTGTCCAGGTACCACATTCCACACGTGTGACAGTTCCTTCACTCTCCAGACATGACCCTATGTGACTTTTTCCTTTTCTTCTTGAATTAAGAACACGTTGAAAGGGAACTGATTTAAAGATGTGAAAATGGCCAAGCTTAACACAATACAGCAATGTTTAGATATCTCCAAAACACGGTATGAGAAGTGCATCAAGCAGTGGAAGACTGGCTGGACTAAGTGTATCCAAGCACAAGGGGTCTACTTGGAAGGGGCTTAGTCCATTATCAAGGCAAGTTGAGTATTGTTAGTTTAAAAGCATCAGTCCTGACAATTTTTGATCAGCCTCATGTACAGGGTTCACTTAATCCAGCCTTTAAATCTGGGTGTGTATAATGTGCTCACTTAACATCACACATTGAATAATGACATTACTTCTTACTCATTGTTGCCGCACCCATCCAGAACAGCCCTGGGCCCACCCAGCCTCCTGCAGAATGAGTACCAGGTCTCTTCCCAGGAGTAAAGTGGGTGGGGCATGGCATGGACCACCCACCCCTGTCTAGTGCTGTGGTTAAAGAAAGAGTAGCGCTATACTTCTACTCCCACTTTGGGCCTTCATGGACTGTTCTAGGGTGAACCTTTTACCTCCTCCTCCTCCTCCTCCTCCTCCTCCTCCCCCTCCTCCTCCTTCTCCTCCCCCTCCTCCTCCTCTGCCTCCTCCTCCTCCTCCTTATTCTTCTCCTCCTCCTCCTTCTCCTCCTTCTCCTCCTCCTCCTTCTCCTTCTCCTCCTCCTCCTCCTCCTCCTCCTCCTTTTTTTTTGCGTGCAAGAATTATTATCTTGATTATTCCACGTTAAACCTTTCATTCCACAATTTTTCTGCGGGTGTGAGGCTTGAATGTAATTAAATTTTCTCAACAGTTCACTGGCATGATGGTTGTGGAATACAATGGTAGGATTTTTCTGAATGGCAAAAACTATAATAACAGCGAGAATGACTAAAACAAAAATAATAATGATTATGATGATGATTATGATGATGATGATTATGATGACGATGATGACGACGACGACAACAACAGCAAGGGTGGTGGTGGTGGTGGTGGTGGCGGCGGCGGTGGCGGCAGCGGCAGTGGTGGTGGCGGTGGCCGTGGCAGCGGTGGCAGCACATATATTATGTTTAAATTCCAGAATTACATAACTGATGCATGTTCTTGTTAATTACAAGTCATTTCTATCCATGGCAGTCAACTACTGTTGTCACCACCACCGCCACCTCCACCCATGCCACCGTTGTCGCCACCTCCATCGACACCCCCACTGCCACATTCTGATATTTCTCTTTCTTATTATATCTCTCCTTGTACATTAGCTTTTTATTATCATTTACCAAATATGTACTGACTTTATATGCTGTTTCAGGTATCTTCTGAGATGACAAAACTTTGACTGAAAATTGTAAAAAATATTGATGACAGTTGTGCTGTTTGAATGTTACAAGATGTGTTGCCATTATTGATGTCTCCTAATGTGTAGGTAAATAAACGTTCGCCAGACTTCCACACAAAGCATGGCTCAGTCTTGAAGTTGGTAGAAGTGAATTTCACATCATTGACTGTCTTGCTGCACCAGGAGTCACTTTTGGCTCTTCTTGAAGTATCCAGCTCCTTCCAGAATCGGCTGGAGCAAGTACAGCAGAAACATTTGCAGGATCGTGTTGTTAGTCAGCCGTCTGCTGTTGCGATACCTGTCAAGGTTCCTCTGAGTGTTATTCCAGAGAATGAAGCTGTAGCGTTCGAACAGAGCAGAGCAAGTAAGTTATGAAATATGGCTGTGAGTTGATCATTGTGAGTTCGCAGAGTTTTGGTCTTCCTCAGGAAAGAGAAGGGTGTATCAGAGACATCAGTTCGTCAGAGTGCTGTATATTTAACATGTGTTAATGCTTATTTTGTGCTGAATATCTTCCAATATTGCAGGAACGTGAGTTTAAAAGAGTAACATGGGTCTCGATCTAGGGAATATGAAAAGTGGGGAACAGCAGTTAAGTTTTTCCTCTCAGTAAATTCCTGTACAGACAAAGCAGCATTATTATGACACAGAGACTGATTTCTGATGTGCCACATCTCGGTACATTTTGACTACACATTTCCTGTCGGTGCTGCATAACTTCTCTGTACAAGGTAAAGTTCACCCTAGACCAGGCCATGAAGGCCCAGAGGGAGGAGTAGAGGTATAGCTCTACTCTTTCTTAAACTTCAGTGCTAGATGGGGGTGGGTGGTCAATACCATGCCCAGGATACTTTATCCTGGGGAACAGCCCAGGTCCCCATTGTACAGGAGGCTGCTTAGGCCCCAGGGCTGGGCCTCCACTGGGATTCAATCCCCAGACTGTCCAGCCTGCAGCGATTTGCTATACTGACTATGCTGTCCCGGCGCACAGAAATTCTGTGTACAAATGTACATACATTTTTGAAGGGACTGCATACCGGTGTGAGGCTAATAATTAATTATACTATGTACCATCTCCACAACCTCAATATAACACTTGTTATGTAAAAATTTATTTAAAAATAATGAGGCAGTCCCTTAATATTCCAGTGGCTAGTCAAGCCAACAGCATACACCAATACAAGAATACAAAGAAGAAGATTCTCATATATAACACCAATGTTTATTTTAAAGCAGGAAATCGTCTTCAATTTTATCTTTTAAAGGCCTGATGATGATCGCATGAGTGATCGAAACATGTTACGTCATTACAACATTGGGACGGTACATAATGTAATTAATGTACATACAATTTGCCCTTGTGGGACAAATTCATGATGTACAATTTAATCACTGAAGCCCTAAGTGTTCATTGTCTGCAACAGGTTGAACTCAACTGTCACCACAGTCTTGAAGCAACAAAAGGTAATAAAAAGCTGATGTAGTCACAAGCAGCCTGAAGATGGGAGTAGAGACAACTCTCAAAACATTGTGCCTCCCATGTGTCTGGATGTAATGAATCAACTGTTGTCACAGATATCTAGGGGATCATTTTTCTTCCTGATGTAATATTTATGATGGGAAGGGAAGTACAAGAACCATAGGAGCTTCATAATTTGTACTCATCAGGAAATATTAGTGTGATCAAATGAGTGATGAGATGGGTAGGTCTTTTTGTACACATGGGAAACATGGTATGAGAATATGTTAAAAGTTATCTTAAGATATGTGTGATATGTTTATGGACTGAACTGAATTGTCTCAGGAGGGGGTCCAGTGGTAATGTCAGTTTTAAAGAAAGGCAAAGAGTGTTTTGAACATTGTAGTGACTGTCAGCTTTTTAAGGACTTATCTCCATTATATCATAATATTTTCCATGTAGTTAATTTTAGCTTAGTTTCCGAGATGACTGTAGGAGGCCACTCTCTACACTTGTTTTCTCTTAATACTAGCATAAACCCCTTTGCAATTTCAGTGTGAAAGTATGACCATTTCTGTCTCCAGCCACTTGTCTCCACAGATATCCATTCAGTCAATCTGTTTGTATATATTATAACCCTTGCAGGATCATGTGAAATCACAGTTTGACTAAGTGTTTCAAGGGTTCTTACGGAAGACTGCTTGATAGAATTCATCAGCAAATTATGGCATTGTGGTTCTGAATGAAGTACAGGTCTGTCTTGACTGCTTTGTGTGTTCATAGATTTCTGCCTAATGTTCACACTATGAATTGGCTTGTTCTGAAGCGGTAGCTGAATAGATTTTATGGAAGAGGGTGGTGACATATTTAGCCCTGTAACTCTGGTTATGGACCAAGGCAGTAAAGCAAATGAGATATGTTAAAATACACAACACAGTTTTTTCTGCATAAGGAATTTTTTTCCACAGACCGGGGAGAAAGAACTTAACGAGGGAACAGTTCTTACAAATGAAACGTGAAAATTAGGTTCACTTTTTGGATCAATTTTTTAATTTTGGTACCAAGCAGTTGTTTCATAATATTT
Source organism: Coptotermes formosanus (assembly GCA_013340265.1). Classification (NCBI taxonomy): domain Eukaryota; kingdom Metazoa; phylum Arthropoda; class Insecta; order Blattodea; family Rhinotermitidae; genus Coptotermes; species Coptotermes formosanus. Next base: position 4,075,018 of record BLKM01008356.1, on the reverse strand, counting down.
GCATTAGAAAGGTCACATGTATGGTATAAGGGAAACTTGGGTTTACAGTTGCTTTAGTGCTAAAAAATATTTGTAAAACAGGTTATAATGTACCACATCAAAGTATGAGTCCAGTGTCACGTACGCCACTTGTGACCTCAGGACTCTCATTACATAGGCCTTAAATGCTGATGTTAAGCACATGATCGTCTACTGTAACAAAATCTTCACAACTGCACCTGAAGTTAAAAGCGTATTGCAACATCTGTATTGTAAGCCGTGGTTGGTAAAAAGTTAATAATGGAAATGGGGAACCAGAATTAAACAACTGTTGGGTCCTGTGCAAGCAAGTAACAAAAAATTACCTGTAAGAATTTATGTCCGTATAGGTGTTGTCTGATAATATGGAATGTGCAATAATTTGCCATCTGTCCAGTCCTATGTGAGTCAGATTAGTGGAATTTTGCTGGAAATGGTAAATGTTTGTATAAAAATCCAAAACTTGAACTTACAAAGCGTGAGCACTTTTTTGCACAATAACATTGTGTATGGGAAAACTGAACATTATTCTTGTGGGATTTGTGACGGGACTTCAAAAATCAAACTTCTTACATGGGAAAGATTTGTATCTGGGTAGCACCTTGCATGGTGTGTGCTCATAAGCTCGCTGTTGTGTAATATTCAGTTATTTTAAAATGGATGAGAGAATAATGAGAACAAGTTAAAGTGAAGGGGATGACATTATTACATAGCAGTACATTATGACACTCCTCGTATCAGTCATCTACTTTATCTCTTATGATGAATATTGTACAATGGGTAAAGCTCTTGTGTTAGAGTGTGAGAATTGCAGAAAATAAATATGCTGATCATTTAACTTCGTGTTGTGTATCATGTGTGTCATTTGTTGGTGGGTGAGAATTACAGAAAAGAAACACTTTTATCAATTAACTTGTGTTCTTTATCTTGTGTGTCATTTGTTGGTGGGTGACCAACGCAAGAGAAAGCTCGGTTGATCATGACTTCATGTTATTCTCATGCAAATATTACAGAATGATAACGTGGCCAGTAATGTTGCCAGTTACATCTCTGGCACAACATAATCAGTAACTTCTAAACTCACTGAACTCATATCTCAGTCTATAGCAACTTGAGAGGTGGGGTGGCTGGAAAGGATCATGAACATTATTAGACACTGTCATTGTATTTGTTTGTTTTTGTAGTACAAAAGAGGAGGCGAAGAAAATCTGTGCAAGAAATTGATTTAAAGGTGACTGCAAACCTTGAGTATTTCAAAGTGGAAATTGGACACAGAAAGTCAAAGCTTGCGGCCCTGCTAGTAAAAGGTGCTGTTGCTGGTGTTGTAGTCAAGAAGACAAACACAGTCATTACTGCTAAGCTTAAGGACATTGTGATCAGTGACCCCAACCCTGTGACAATTCATCCAAATGTAAGTAATGTGTAATCTTTGCTGCAAGATTGTTGGTCCATACTCTGCTTGTTAAATAATGTTGAATTATACCACTTCATTTTAATATTTTCATTTGTATTATTGTTAAGTGTCTGGAAAATGTTAAAAAATAAGTGACTACAAGATGGTAGAGTGGATAGATAAACACAGGAAGAAGTTACGCTTCTCTGGCCTTTTTTATGTGGATAAGACCAGAAACCAAAAAGATGTGAGGAATGCCCTCCTGTAGTCTGTCTTCAAACGAAATCATGGATAGCAGCATAGCAGAATGTGGGAGACATGGAGAAACTTAATGCCTTGCCATAAGTCTCTGTTTTGAGATGAATGCGTGCCCTGATTCAGCCTGCGAAAACATATGGTTTCCCACTGTGACCTCTCAGCTGTAAATTTTGCCAGCTTCTCATGTGAATTTATCTTCTTTACATCGACTAGTGTTAAGTGAAATGGGAGTCAGTTAACATATTCAGTTTGAAGGTTACCTTTCTTAGTTCAGAACTCATCAGTTTTGCATAATTTATTTTTCTGTCTAGAAATTGTGTGTTGTGCCATATTTACAGATTTTGTCAATCATGGGAGAAGAAGCTATGTCTGCACAAGTGGTGCTATACAATGTGGATGAACAAGATGAAGCACTTGCAGAAAAAGTGGACATGTCCATACAGGCCAGTATGGCCCGTGTGCGCGTTGTCTTTCTCAACTGGTTTGTTAGCAGTTTGCTTGTAAGTGATGTGTTTGTTGTTAGAATTAATATGTGTGTTGAAACTGTGTCGTCAAACTTTCTATGTGTGGGTTACTACAGTAAGGCTCATGGAGTTCTAATTATGTATATTTTCAGAAGTGCATAAGATAACAGTCTGTACTAAACACTAAATTGAATCACAACATTGATCTGTTTTTCATCATCAGGTTCTGTCTATGACCTTTTAGATATCGCAGAGTAGGTTTAGAAATCATGGGATTGAGTCATGTTGCGATCTGATCCTTACAGTATTTACACATGCTGTTCTTTTGTGAATATGAATGTTTTTGTGTTCACACATGAAAAAAGCCATAAGGGACAGAATCAAGTAATATGAGAGTTTAAGAATTTGAGTATATTTGGCTGCTGCTGTGATGTTCAGTGATTGCTTGATGGGGTGCTGATCCCAACATTGCACAGTGAGCCAGATCACATGAACACCTGGCCAAAATTATTTTCCAAGTATTTTGATGTTTTTATTGCATGAAATAATTGATAATGGCTTCACAGTGATAAAACAATGGGGAAGAAACTATATTATCCAATACCCTACTTATCTTTGCTGCTTCTGGAAGCGGTTCTTTTCCAGGCCAGTTGATCCATGTAGCTGTTGATTTGGAAATAGTAGGAATTGGTGTGTGGCTTTTGAAAGGTTTGATGTTTTCTTATGGAAGTCCAATGATGTGAGACGTGAGTGGATGAAGTCTTTTATGTGTCAGTACTGTGGAACACCAGGTTTTACCTTTTTGAGTGGGCCGTCTCATTTCTAATTTTTTCCTGAATATGTTCATTATGTAATTTCTGTTTTCTGTGGCCATTGTTCCTTGACCTTGGCATTTTCTAAATTTCAAGGCCAAGTGAGACATGTGGGCAGTCCTCAAAGACACTTGATCCAGGCATGCAGTAGAGATAAATGAAAACTCAATGCTGTTACATTTGCTGGTCTGTGCAAACATTTATGACACGAATTTCCAAAGGAAATGCTCTGCATATGTAAATCCATCTGTGCTGATGAAGTGGAAGTGGTAGCCCTACACTTCTTCCCATTAGATATTATCTGTATCATGTCATGAAAACTTTAGTGCTGTTAACCAACCATGGCCATTTGACTGGCTCTGAAGCAAGAGAAGCTTTTCTGTATGTTTCTTTTGCTTCCAAATGTAGTCACTTGTTTCTGTTCTCTGCTGTGATCATAGGGGTCCATAATACAGAGAGTGTTCTTATTCCTTGACTGAGCACTGCAGAGCAGGAATCATCATCAGTTACTATGCAGCAGTGATGTCATCATCCACTGTACAGTGAGGAGTCCAGTAGTAAAAGGAAATCTCTGTATAAGTAGAAGAAGGGTGGAGGTTCTGCTACAGTACTATTTTAGTTCCATTAATGGTGATGCAAACAGTTGGATTGGAACTATACTTTGTTTGTATTCAGCATGTTCATTTCTCCTATAGAAAGTCCCCAATTGCATACCAAGACAATCATACAAATATTTTTTATCAACAGTAGCGAGAATGACTGTGTGTTAATTATGCGCTAATTCTGTGGTGAAGGATATGTTGAAGCCTTACTTCAGCTAGTGAATCAGTGACTGGATGATGCCTGGGTAGGATAACACTGCTTTGTCAAAGCTGTTGTATTACTGTAACTGGGATAGATGTCAGCATTGTTTTGCTTCCCTCTCAACCTGATCATTTGATATGGGTGCTGAGTTGTGCATTTATGTAAAAGAGTGATGCCTTTTCATTTGAAAAAGATGTGCCTGTATATCCTTGTCTGTTGTTCCCTGCCTGTCTCATTTCTGAGCCCTGTGTAGGAATTGTCATCACTTCTTCAAATGGGTGTTTCACTTTGTCCTGTTTGCTGTTCACTCATGAGGTCTCGCTGGCTGCCGGTGATAATTCTGGAGTAGGAAACGTCTCTGAAAGATTTTCCATTTTTCTTCACCTGATTCTTTTGTAACTGCGTTGAAATGGCATCACAAACCAGATGAGGTTCTATGAGCCTACTTTTTTTTTTAGATGAGAGGAAGATGAGATAAAAACAATGTTAGTAGACTGCCCGCCCTTAACACATGCTTCAAGGAAGTGGTACATTCACTAAATTCATATATGTTGTACATACTAAATACAGCATGAAGGGTCACAGTTTTATGTTAAGTATGTTTATATTAATATTTTGGGGTATGAAGAAAAATTTAAGTATTTCATGTCAGGCCTGTATAAGGTGCGGGGGAGATGTTGTGGCCACGACTAATCAAACTTTGTGTGTCTTTAAACATTTGGATGCATGTTGACAGACGATGGTTTTTATATATGAGTAATACCTGGCATTTCATGTTCATCTGTAGTTATGTTTATGTTATTCACCCTGTTGTGTAATATACTGAACAAGAACAATAACAGTTTTCACTTGAGCACAACTATTTTCTTTAATAACACAGCTGCATTTTGGCTAAACACAGACCATCTTCAGACTGTAGAGTAACTTAAAAGTAAAACCAAGAACTAATCTATGAACACAACATATACTGTAAATAACATCAATAGCTGTTGATATTCTCTACAGTGTATGTTGTGTGGACAGATTATTTGTTGGTTTTATTGACTGCAAATAGACATGAGATAATTGAGAAAGGTAATACTTGACATGTTGTACTGTGTTTAACTGAAACATGTTGCTGTGTTAATAAAGAAAATAGCTGTTCTTGACTGAAGACTGTCCTTGTTCTTCTTTCTTGTTTCTTGCCATAAATATGTGCTGTAAAACATATGAATAAAGCTTGGCCGAGTACAGTAATTTTAACTCTTGTTCTTTCGTAGACATTTCTGAATTCCTTCCAACAAGCACAGAAGGCTATCATGAATGCAGCAGCTGGTGCAGCTGAAGCAGCAAAGCAGAATATGCAGGAAGCATATGAAAAGGCAGTTAAGCTGTCTATAGACATCAAATTGCAGGTGCCTTATTTGACATTTAAGATGCATGAGGTGTAACTTTCTTAAGTTATTGTTTCTTTTTTGGTGTGAATAATGTTTGATTAATTTATTAACTGGTTTGTACTGTATCCTGCACTTCTGCTGTATAGTTGGATAATGAGTAAAAGTAATGTAGGTAATTAGTAATTACAGAGTAATTTTAGAAAGGTGTATGCATATAAATAAAGGAATGTGAGAGGTGTGGTATTTAGGTGTAAGAGAGTTTTTGGCATTTCTGTAATAAATAGAATTTCATTCACAGGGAAATTAAGAACATTATAATTCTGTTAATGTTTGGTACCATTCAGTGCAAAATCTTTTGTCATTCCATCTCTTATCTAAAATAGATTAAAATGGTGTGTATGGGCAGCAAACTTGGTTTCTCACTGTGGGAGTAGGAGATAAATGTGGCTTTTAATTGCGTTCTTCTGGGTTATGATACTTTGTAGCCAAAAATATTTGGAGAAGTCTTCTGCCCTGCTGCAGGTTCCTGTGAAAATTTTGTAATACTTGTAATACTTAGTATTGTATGCCAGAAGAATATAACCTAAATGTTGATTGTTATGAAAACCTCAAACCTATATTTAAGGTGTTACAGAAAACAGCGTGCTGAGAAGACATTCAGGCCTAAGACACAGGAACTAACAGAAGGGTGTAAGAAAATGTATAGTGAGGAGGTTCACACTGTATACTGCTCAGCAAATATTATTGGGGTTATCAGATCAAGGAGGATGAAATGTGTAGGATGTGTAGCATCCGCGGTGAGAAGTGAAGTGCATACAAAATTATATTTGGAAAGCCAGAAGACAGGTCATAGATGTGAGATCAGGTCAACTGTGCCTAATACTGGGAAGAGTAGGACATGTATTGTTTTCTTTGAATGATGTGATTGTATTCATTATACCATATTCTTTTTGTTAGTACCAAATATTAAGAACTTACGGTACGCAGATTATCAGAAGTGTGACTTAAAGATTAGAGATACATTGTTTTTTTAAAAGTGATACTTTTGACCTATGGAAAGAGTTTTATGCCTTTGCATATTGCATACATTAAGTATCAAACAGTGTTCCTGACACAGTTTGTTTTCCAAAAATCGAAGCATTCCTTGTATTAAAGAATGTGTTTTGCTATGGGAACTGTAGACAGTAAAAATGCATGGAACAACTGTAAAATTTACATTTTATTATCCTGCATACAAACAACATTTTGGATGTACAGATTTTTAAAAAATGATGCCTTTTTTGAATGTTTTTACTTATTATTTATCAGTTCCTGACATGGCGGCATACGGCAATTCTGAAAAAAATTACAGTTCATGGATCTCCTCACACAGTTTGTATTGCCATAAGACTGTGTTGCTGTAAGATGGTGTCTATTTCTTTTATTTGGACTTCACCGCCTTGTCCAAATCTGCTCTGGGGTCTACCTAGCCTCCATTCGAGTGGGTATTGGAAGCTCTTTCCTTGGGGCCAAGGCAGCTGGGATGTGGCACTAACCATTCACATTCTTCTGACACAAAAGTTTAAAGCGTCCTCGATTTATCCTTCGGCAGGAAAGACAAGGCTTCCATTGGGCTGTAGTGTAAATTTTTTACCTTATCTTTACCTGTCTCTTGCATAATATGCAGTGAAACCTGGATTTTACATTTCTGAAGTTACCATTTAAAATGAATGTAAAACTGAGGAAGGCAAGGAAATTAAAGTTGTGTAACTATTGAAATTAAATACACAAAGTGAAACTGTAATGGAGTTTATTGTGTCACAGTAAATTTGTGGTCCAATTCAATTCATCCACATGTTTATTAATGTAAGTTGCAGCTTTTTTGCTTTCTCCTGAATGACAGTACCAGGGCAGTATGCTCAGTTTGAATTTATGATTGAGGAATCAGATAGGAAGCATGGATGTATGTTTGAGGAAAATTTAACATTCCTTTGGAAGTTTTGGTGGGACGGATAAAAATGCATACAACAAGGAGATTGTATATTCAAGGAATTTAAAATTCAAGTTTCACTGTATTTGAGTAATATGTGTCAGTGCATCAGTGAGACAGTTCCTGTGAAGCAGTGAGTACAAGTCAGTGCATGGCAGTATATAGTATTGTATTGTAGAGTATGGTGAGACTGTGAGTTATATTTCATTGCGGTGTATCTGTAAAATTCTTGATTCAAAGAAACATACTGTTGTGGAATTATAACTTACAACTCTTATATTTATTTTCAGGCTCCAGTCATAATCATTCCAGTGAACTCAAAGAGTCGTGATGTACTGATTATGGACTTTGGCAATCTCACCATGTACAACAGGTTCAAGACTTTGGAAGCTCAGAATTCTGCAGGTTATCATGCTGTGGTGGATGAGTTGAACTTGGATCTACAAAATCTAAAGCTGTCCAGGTACGTAGAATTAAAATGCATGGAATTTTTGTAGTATGTTGAAAATATCAGGAACTCAAAATTGGCTGAACATGTTCTTCATAGTGTGCACATGAAGGGGCTGAGGGGCTCAACCAAGATTCTCTATGTTTTGAGTTCGTTGAACTGTAATAGAAGCATACAGTCATCTGGGATATGACACCGTGTTGATTGGTAAATAAATACAGACGTTTCAGAGGAGCTTGCTGCATGCATTATCGGCGTCAGTAATTACCAGTTAGCATGGCGTCATACTCTCATGGTCTTCACCAGCAACATTGTGAACAACTGAAGTCACATAAGGGTGAAGTATTACTCAAGAAATGTGTGCTTGATGGTTGGCTAATGCACAGTCCTTTTAGTAACATTAGATAAGGAAATTTTTCATTAACTAGAAGTTGGTTGTTAATAAAATTTTTTCTGTGATGTGTACTTGCATATTCGTTGAGAAGTACTGATGATCACATTTAATAATTTGTGCTGAAAGTTTACTTACATTTATCTTTGTGTCTATGTATGTTGTGTCCCAGAAAATGTATACACACTTTAGGTGCTAACAACACACACAGGATTAGAGACAGGGTGATAGTACTTTGCCATGATGTATTAGAATAATGCTAGAAGACAAATGAACATTGCAGTTACTACTGGCATAATCTGCTAGATGGCAGTCTCCGGAGTAAAACTGGCATCTTTGCGAGTACTGTTTTAGCAATGTGGTGGGTTTTTAAGTGCTGCTGTAAAACAGAGAATATGGTTGAGATGCAGACACATTGAAGAAATTAATTTGAAATTCACCACCAACATAGGTAACAGCCATATCATTAAGTGGTAAGTGCGAGACGGTCAGAACATTGCAAAATGTGACAATGAAAAAGTGTTCCAGTAGTGTTTGTGGGCCTTTGCACAATCTTCAAAGAAGTCTGCAAGGCAATGTTGTCCCTTAAACCAGTGTTTGTCACATTTTTTGGCATCAGGAGTTGAAACTGTACATACCAAGACTGTTCTATGCAATGAACAGGACAATGCAATTCATTGAATGGAATTTTGTGGGTGGTTTTTGCACATGTGTGATGAAAGGGAATATTTTCGTGATCTGACTTATTGGTCTTGTGAAGACTCCTTTAAACTGAAATGTACTTTCAGTTGACACAGCTGCATGTACTCAGCCACTGAAAATCAGGTGTAACAAAATAATGGGTAATTTATCTACCGGGTGTGGGATGTCACTATGTTGTGTTGGGTCTTCCAAAGGTCTGATAGGGCCATTTTTCTTTGAACCAACTGTGACAGGCATTGCCTGCTTCTCAGTACTGTAGGACAACACTTTACTGCCCATCAGCATTTTGTTTTTGGCAGAAGAGTGTTATGTTCAGCAGGATGGTGTGTCACCACATTACTACAACAATGCGAGAAATTTTCCTACTTAAGAGACAGGACATAGGGGAAGGGCAGAGTATCCACCCTGATTGCCTCTTAGTCTTTTACTTGTGGGGTACTCAAAAGAACAGTGTGTACCTTAAAAACCAAGAACACTGCAGGACCTGAGAGACGAAACTGAAATTGCCTGTGCAACTGTTCCACTACAGACAATGCAAGAAGTATGCCACTTTGTTGCATGTCATCATCAAGAATGCTGTGTTGCTGGTGGTGGACATTCCAAACATTTGAGACACTATGGAAGGCATCAGAGCAGTGGAACAATATATGTCCACTGATTTGTTGGTGTGTGGTAGGTTAGTAAAGTGTGTATACATTTTTTGGGCACTTCTTAGTTTTATTATTTTTTGATGGTTAATTATCTGATTAGTGTGCCAGTTTCAAAGCATTCTTGCCTGTGACATGTTTCCCTCATAGAGACTTAGTTTCAGCACCTTGAAAATACATATTCAGGTCGCCATATTAAACTTCACTAGTGACTTGATAGGATGGCACCATTCTGCAAGAACCTGCTGCGTCCATCCTCCCAGTAGTTGATGATGGTGTGTGTGTGTGTGTGTGTGCGCGCGCGCGCGCGCGTGCGTGCGTGCGTGCACGCGTGCGCGCTTGCGTGCATGCAGTGTTCATACATGTTTACCCAACTACGTGGCCTGCATCCCAGAAGATTATAATCATGATCCTTACTGCAGTAAGACCCTCAAATTTTGCACAAAATGGATTACAAATTTATTATCATTTTCATCCCAGAACCATGTGCTTCTGTCTAAAGCAGCATCAGAGGAGGGAGCCATCTTTGAAACCGTTCTGAGGGTAGTGTGAATTCTGCATAAAATGTTTTTCGCTGAACTAGTTAAAGAAAATTCTTAAAAAATGGAAATATAAAAAATTACTTCATTTTCTGGGTCATTAATATGTCACAGCACAACAGTATGGAGTCCATTAAAATTTATTATTAAGAACCAATGAAAAAACTGGGGGAAAGGAAAAATTGAGATTAATAGTTGTATGAGTTAGTCCTGGTACACTCTGGAAGTAAGCCTGGAGGAATTGGAAGTGAAGCACATAACCCTCAATCCCATTGAAACATAGTGCTGGTGCTTGCCACACATAATGCAACAGGTCTTTGCAAACATTGGCTGCAGTTAGCTTGTGGTCATGGATGTATGTCTGAAGCAGCATGCAAACGAGTAATTATTGCTTGTGTTAGGGAATAATAAAACTAGAAAACAAAAAAGGAAGCGGAGGCTGCAGGTGGAGGAGTGGTCGAAGGACAGGTTGGATTTTGGCCAAGACAAGTCCGTAAGAGAACCGGAAATGTCTTTGCCACTAGATTAGAGACACTATTTACAGATGTTTCCCTTTACTTGTGGTGAATTATTGAAAATGAGTGTGCTTGTTATTCAAAAGGGAGACATGATCTTGACGGCCCTGTGCAACATCTCACTTCAAAGTGTAAACTGTCAGCAAGTTTGTTTACCTGTGTTGCATAAGTTGTTTGATTGTGTGTGGGCTGCACCATAAAACAGCAACCCTGGAAGACATTTATTCATGCCTTAGGTGATGTCATCAGTAATTGTTAGCATGACGACTGTAAGCCTTGATTTCAGGCTTCCATTACAATGTTGAAAAATAACACATTATTTTCTCTGAACTGTAATATACACTACCTGAAAGCAAGCATCTTTAGCTTCACGATCAAAGGAGCTGAAGTACATGTGCTTCACATGTGTTTGAGAGTGAGAGAGTAGCACAAGTGTGAGCATGCTGCATGTAATAAGAAGTTGGCATTCCAAGGGCTTCTGACAAAAAATAGTGCTCAGAACTCCAGTGGTTAATTAATTCATAACTAGACTGATAAATTTTATTTCATTAAGCTTGAATGAAAACTGTAAGAGACAGGCTTTTTTGTAAGAATATCCATAAACAAATTAAATGCCATAATTTAAATTCTGGTCTCCTGCGTATCACATTGGACATTTAATTCTGGTGGCAAAGGCTTGGTAGGTGTCTGGAAGGTTGGATTTTCTGTTGAAGCAAGATGTCTGACCATACCTGATAATAGCTTTTGTGTTAACATGTGCCTATTATACAGTTTTCACATTTTTTCCTGCAGAGCAAAGCTGGATAATGAAGCCAAGGAAGTAATTAATGAAAGCCTTATTCTACAACCTATTACTTTTGGCCTATTAATGTTGCGCAACCTCTCAGCTGGCTGGTACAAAGAAATGCCTGATATAGAGCTCCGTGGTGGACTGCAAAGTATTAATGTAAGTACAGTGAAACTGTCTTTGACATTTTTGAAAAAAATTCAACAAGCTCGGCGTATTAAGTAGGAAAAGATCTTAAAAGGGTAAGCCTAAATATGTTGTTTCATAATTGTGTCTATAAAGTAGTATTCCCTTTCCTAGAATATTATTGCATGTGGATTCCACATTAAATTATTAATTTTCACCATGGAACCATATTCATATTTTCACTTGTGTTTGCGTCCTTGGTTATTTTGACACATTCTTCAATACAAGACAGTTTTTTTAGAGGCACAACTGGTAGATGAAGAGTCCATTGTTGCTGGCGCTATACCACAAATACTATTTCTGCTATACCATATTTTGTGTCACCTTTTTCGGTTTCATATACTTACTTACAGACTGAGTACTGTGTCTCTTATTTTAAGTTTGGGCAGAAACGCAGATTTCTTAAGCGATTTTTTTTTTGTGAGGAAAATTTTAAGTAGCATCTACCATGTTTATACGATCTGCCTTTTCTTGAATTGCGAGAAGCATTCATTTTATGCTCCATTTTTATGTGGTTGCCATGCTGATCATGTGTCCAGTACAGACATATTGGATGTAATGTGTGCCTCTGTCTTGTTTCTGAGAAGCTAAGTTTCATGTTAATAATTAAATTATTAACCTTCGTACAGGTAGTTCTTATTTCAGTACATTGGAGATTTATGTAATTTTTGTGATACACTTGTGTGCTGCAGTCTGTTAAATGGTATTTAATTTGTGTTTTTTTTAATGCATATTTCTTCTTTTATATTTCAGATAACACTTAGTCAAGAGGATTTCTGTAAGGTGATGCAGGTGCTCAAAGAAAACTTTGCAGAAGGTGTAGTGGTAGAACCCAGAACTCTGGATACAAAAGGATCTGAACCAAAATGGAATGAATCTGAAAAGTCACTGGCAAGACCTAGCACCCTTGAAGGTATGTGCACGTATTTTTTGGTTGTGCAAAAGAATCGTATTCAAGATGAACACCATAACTATGAAATTATTCTTTTTTGAGCACAGTATTGTACAGTGTGACAGATGGGACATTTTGAACTTGGAACTGACATTGTTTTATCTGAAATACAAGGTTTCAAACTAAACAGTTGTCAGTTGCAGATTTATTTCGTAAAGATGTTATTTGCATGCCGGTATTAACATAACTTTTTATTTGTATTTGTTGAAGGTCAAAGGTCAAAGTGTAAACTTCTCATTTTCTGTTTTCTTGTGTTTTTGATGCATTGAACACTTTTGCTACAACTATTATTTTCTGACATGTATAATTTTCTCTCTGCGGTTGCTTATGGTCCGGGGATGAAATCCTGGTGGGGGCGACATTTTCCATACCTGGCCGTTCTGGCCCTGGGGCCCACCCAGCCTCCTAAGCAATGGGTACTTGTTCTCTTTCCCTGGGTAAAGCAGCTGGGGCATGGTGCTGACCACCCACCCCATTTAGCTCTGAGGTTAAAGAAAGAGTAGAGCTATACCTCTACTCCCCTCTGGGCCTTAATGGTCTGCTCTAGGGTAAACTTTACCTTTACATGTACATTGCATTCCCTCCCCTCTTGGAGTGTAAAGGTGGCCTGTGCATAGGGCTGACAGCCTCACTACCTTCATTTCCCAAGGGTCTAGAAATTCTGGGTCTCTCAACCACCTGGAGCCCTAAGAGCCTGTCCAGGCATGTAATGGGATAGCTTTACCTTTACATTTCATTCCTTAAAAACTCTTGCTAGTGAGCTGCATATATATGTGTGGCCAGCCGCCCTCACATTACCTTTGTACTTCTAACAGGGGCTGATCTTTCTGATCTTATTACAATTGTATGAAAGCAAAATTGAATTTTTGTTACAGTAATAAAGGGGTGCAGTTGGTTGAGGCACTGTGCTACAAGCTGGAAGGTTGTGGGTTCGATTTCTAATGGGGTCATTGGGATTTTTCAGGGACTTGATCATTCCAGCTGCAAGATGGCCCTAGGGTTGACTTAGCGTCTAATAGAAATGAGTACCAGGGATATCTCCTGGGTGGGTAAAGGTGGCTGGTGCGTAGGGCTGACAACTTTACCACCTTCATGTGCTGACTCTAGAAATTCTGGGTGCCCCAACTTCCTGGAGCCCTAAGGGCCTGTCCAGGCCTGTACAGGGATAGCTTTACTGGCTTCACAGTAATAAAATGTGGTACAAAGACCAAACAATTTGATTTAACTGTAGCAGTTGTTGGTTCAATGCCCTAGTGAAATTATGAACCTTTCAAAGCCTAGCAGTTCCTTTATGTACTACCAGGTATGACATTCAAAAATTCTACATGGTGTTCACATTCTGTTTATGTGTTCCATATGGATCTCAGAAAAAACGGCTACTTTTGCCTTATACATCATTAACAGATTGGTTTTGTAATACCAGGTGGAGAGTGTTTACTGCGTGGTATGCACTGAGTCCTTATATAAAGCAGACACATTTCATCTTTAAAGGGTTAATGTGGGACATATATTGTCTTTTTAGGTTTTAGGTCTGTAAGTGTGGCTGCTGAAGTTGAGGACAAAGGTAACAAAGTGGAAGCCGCAGTTTCCTTGAATACGTCAGTCAAGTTTACATTTACAATGCGGAGTCTCATTGTTGATCTTTTCATTGGAGGTTCGAAGGAGGTACGTTTACTCAAGTTCATTTTTCTGCATTAGTCTGTTCATTTGAAATTGTTTCTGAAATAAGTGACTTGAGGTATTTAATTAAGATAGTCTGTGACGTCATTTAAACAGACGTGGATCAGACATCTTTGTACTGTTTCCTGAAGTTACCAATATAATGGGATTGTCATCAGATGTGAATATAGAATTTTTTTAAACATGTACAGTATGCAGAGTGTACTTGTAGTTTATTTTAAGTTTTTAGTGTATTAAAAACACAGAAATTTATTTAGAAATTTGAAAAGGTACCTTCAAAGAGTTAACAGCTTCTTGTATGTGGTAATAATTCCCTGTTACAGTGCCCTATATTTTTGTTGTAACTTGTTTTAAACACTTCTTAGTTTTTTGGTTTACTTGGTTGTACAACTGTTCAGTTCTTTCAGTTCAATGTATTAGTAACAGCCTTTTCCCATTAAATGTACAACCTCTTTTTCCAAACAGAAAAACACTGTCCTGGAGTGGGCATTTAAATTGAATAGTGCTCCAGCCACAGCAGAAAACTGGCATTTAAAAGGCCATGTGCTAAATGTTAGTTTCATATGTATATAGGGTTTCTGCGTGCTACGCATCACCTGTATAAATGGATGGATGCAACCATTTAACATTAAATAATATATATCTACATGGCCAATATGCTTCTACTTCCCCAGTATGTATTGCCAGTTATGGTCTGATGGTGGCATTTAAGTTGAAACGTGTTAGCGTATGATGTAAAAAATATATATGTTAGTTGTCATTTCTCATAAGACAGTACAAGTTATTGTTGTCTGTAATTATTTGTTTCAGCTGCATGATGTTTCTTCGCCAATGCACTTACCAGAGCATGGACTGGGCCGCTTTAACTTGGATATCCTCTCACTGAAAGGAAGTATTCTGTCTGATGGTTCTATAATTACGTCCGTCCGTCTTGTTGATTGTCGCTTGGACGATACGCGCTTCAAAAGTGATTCAAAGATCAAATGTTTGATGCAAAGAAATCCTGAGAACACCGGTACTTCAAGCACTGCAGTTGAAGCTCCAGCCAGAAGTATGATCGATATGACCTATCAGCAGAAAGGTTCCGAAATATTTGGTGGGTATTGTTGTGTACTGTAACCAAACTATAATTTGTGAATTAAATAAAGTACTAGAAAATACATAACAAAGTTTCAGATAATACTTCCAGTACTTGCGCAGTATTCTGTAATTTTGTATAATATGTACTTTAGTTAAAGTGGACAAGTGATTGTGTAATGAGAGGCTGTATCTCTTCATTTTTATATTTAATCTCTGAAACAGTTCACTGGATTTAAGTGAATGTTACTGTCAGAAGTCTGCAGAAAAACTGTCGGACAAACTTGCTTCGGTTAAGGTTGACCCTATGTAGTGTGTACTTCACATGAAGTTGAAATCAGACTTCCTCTGAATTCAGTTTTCTCAAAAATGT
Organism: Coptotermes formosanus; assembly: GCA_013340265.1. Classification (NCBI taxonomy): domain Eukaryota; kingdom Metazoa; phylum Arthropoda; class Insecta; order Blattodea; family Rhinotermitidae; genus Coptotermes; species Coptotermes formosanus. The sequence continues at coordinate 4,059,627 of BLKM01008356.1, read as the reverse complement.
GTAATCATAAAAAGAATTGTTTGTGCACACTGTATGTAGTTAAAGCCTTTAACATTTATTTGGAACATATAGCAGTATGCCTGATATTTAATTATGTGCAAGGAGAATAAATTTCTACCCGTATTGGGTGTGTGCTTGCATGTGTGTGTGTGCCTGTGGTGATATGTGTACGTAATGTGCAGTAACACTGTTCAGGTAAGCAAAATCACAGTGAACTGTTATGGAGACTGCATACTCCAGACTGGACATTGCATTGCACTTTTGACATTTGTTAGTAATCTGTACTGTCTTAGATGACCATATGCTGGTCTCTGAAATCTACTGGTGAATGGCCTAGCTGACCACTTGCTGGTCTCATTGCATTTACTTGGTAGCGGGGTGCAAGAGATTTAGCAAAGTAAATCTTTTTTGTTACATACCTGTTTATTGACATGTTGGGGGGGGAGGGGGCCTGAAAACCTGCCATCACCAGTTGACACACCACAGCCTCAATTTAAATAAAGTTCTGCAGGTGGAAATGTTGCAATTTGGAAGTCCTACATACAGTCCAGAGGAGGATGCTGTTCAGAACTCTCATGTCTAATAGGTGAAGATGTTTGTTCTCTATTGCCAGTTTTATCACCAGTGAAGTAAAAAAATCCTGGTGTTTGTTGCACTTGTCTGTTTCCTCCACAGTCAGAAACATCGCCGTCAGAATCTGGGTCTAATATCAGTTCAACGGTATCATCTCTGTTTAGCCTTTGTTTTGGATTCTATATTTGGAAATGTGTATGTGGACACTTATAACTTTTATAACACAAATAGACACCTCTAAAGTCACTGCACACAGAGAATTGAATTTCTTTTCACGATGAAGCCAGCCTTCAAGAGCATTTGTGAAGGGGCAGATTGTTCTGCAGATGCACAAAGCAACAGGAAGAAGGTCATAAAATCTGACCCATATGGCTAAAATGATATGAAGAGGAAGGCAGAAACCTTGTTAAAATTGTCTGGCACATTTTGAAAAAAATTAAGTAACTTCTTAAACAGAGTGAAGGCAGGAGTAGAAAACAACAGAAGAACATATGTAAACACGCGGTGTAATAAAGACCAATACCAACTGAATGACTATACATTTATATGCATATAAATAGATTATTCTTTAAAAATCATTTCTTGTTGGGACTTTCTAATGTTGGAACTCTAATTTATATGATTTATTTCTAAATCACTGCATTTTGGAAAAATGTGCGTATTAAGCGAGAGATACGCTGGGCATTTAAACCAGTCTGCTAAAGGTTAAGAGACCTCTTTTAGTAATAATAACACACAGCTATTTTAACATGATAGTTCACTTACTTTGTACGTATTGAGTAAAAGAGGATGACATTCTGGTGTGAAGAGGTTGACACATGTCTGTATTTGAGAAGTACTATAAACTCAGAAGGGAATTATAACATTTTCCATTCCATGTTGGTTATTCAGTATCTGAGATACGTGTCCAACACAATGTGATGGAGTTGGTCACATATCTCAGATCTCAGAAGGCAATACTCATTGACAGATCATTACTAGAAATTAAAATGGTCCTGAATGTTTTGAAATTATAAAATGAACGTTATGAAACAGGGAGACGTCAGAACGATGCAAGACAACATGGAGTGACAGAGTAGGCAGTTGAATTACCACATTAAAAGAAACAAAACTGTAGTTGTTATTGCCAAAAAATGACCATCCATTGGTGGCAAAAATTGATGAAATGGGCTGATTTATGAAATTTGTTTGTATTAAACTTATCTTGTTGCATTTTCTCAAGTTGAAGAATTGTTTTTGAGGAACTGATCTAACAACAAGGAGCTCTAAATCATATGTTTTACCTATGCATGTAATTTGTATTTTTTTTTGTTACAGTTGACCTTCGCATCTTTGGTTTCACCTTGACTGTGTGCCTGAGTTACTTGATGAAAGTAGCAGACTTCTTTACCAGTGGTATTGCACCTCCTGACACATCGACTGAGAATGCATCTGCAGAAATTGTTACCTTACATACAAGTCATCAAAGTGAGATACCATCTAAAGCAAAGAAAGCCACAGTAGCCAAGTCAAAGTCATCAGCAACCACTGCCATTGCTTCCCCACCACCTTCATCCTCTGTGATGACAGTCAATATTCGTGTTGAAAAACCTGATATCATACTCGTGGAAAACATGGATGATATGGACACCAATGCTATCATATTTAATGTACGTACAATGAAAGTTAAATTTAATTCTTTTAGATAGATGTTCATTCCTTCATGCATGACTATAGTAGTGCCTGTTTGTAGAATGAGATTCTGGTCAGTAGGTGGATTGTATCATACCAGAAAATCATGTGCTATTATATTAACTAATTGGAGATTCTGTTCATGCTGAAAAATTACTTTTACTAATAATACTTACTTCTTTGTAATATGGTTTCTAGAATAACTTTCTGGGCTGTAATCTGTAGGGTCTTGAAAGTGCAAGAATTAGATCTCTATATAGACTCTTTGTTCAAGTGTCCTCATAGATGAAAGTCAACAAATTCACGTCAAGGGGATCTGATGGTCAGTGGTCATATTCTTCTACCAATTACAGTGAAGTCCCCATTTGATGTTTGTCTGGGGGACAAGAATTTTGTACCTTTAACCTTTTAGAGCCTAGCGGTAACTTTACGTACAACCAGATTTAACATTAAAAAATTCTTCGTGGTGCCCACATTGCATTTATGTGTTTTGTGTGGATCTCTGAACAAACAACAATTATTTCCCTATACAACATTAACTGATTGATTTTTATAACCCAGACGGAGAGTGTTTACTGCGTGGTACGAACTGGGTCCTTATATAAATATATAAAAGAGATATGCTTTTTCTTTAAAGGGTTAATGGGGGCTTTGGAAAGCAGAAACTTACAAGGCATTAAACCTTGTTTGTTTGACATAATAAAGGTAACTGGTGAGTACAATAAGTACATTGCATAAATACGTACACAAGAAACACCAGAGTTTGCATATTACAAAGCTTATTTCACAAACTACAATTAAAAAAAAAGAAGTAAATTTCCAGCCATGACATACTACAGTGTTTTGAATTTATTGCAGTTGCATTAAAATTTCAGTAATGTGCCGTACATTACAAAAGAATAGTTACAAAACAGAATCAGAATTACCAAGTGCAAATTATGCAGCAGCTTCTGCATTCAAACCTGGGAAGAAAATCTGCAGTCACATCAGGAAAGAGAAAAGTTCTTTGAAAAAGAGGGAGGACTGTGATCATATTAATGTCTAAGACTATATTAAATTCCAGCTATGCAGTACATTGGAAAACTAGCACTTTTACAGCGTCTTGTGAGAGTAAAATGTAAAAAATAATGAAGCATCCAAACCCAGTTGGGTTACTTCTTGAACTAATCTAGAAGGTAGTCTTTTGTGTTGACATGTCTGGTGGATGAAGAGCAATTCGCTGTGCGCTTGAGTCAATCATTGCATGTTAGCGCCATCAACTGGGAGTGACGTCTAGTATCAGTGCTCCATCTCAAAGCCAATAACTGCCCTCTCAGATATTGAACGAGTTGCTCCTGTTCCACCCTGTCTGTGCATGTACCAGTTTCATAAGTGGCTCTTGTGTGTGAAAAATTAATGCAACCACATACAAGACAGAAATTTTTGAAACACTGACAACAATAAGTGTGAGATGTGCGTAAGTTAGTGCGTGCATTTGGAAATAGTCTGTCACATGGCCGTTTACTTCATTACAGTTTTCAGTATTATTTTCTGTTTGTTGTGCATTTTGCTTCGGTGTGAATGATATTTGAAATGTTGCATGGGCTTTCTGTTCCTTCCGACTTCAGATTTGGCTACAGATTCAAATTTGTTCATGCTCTTCCTTGTTTACACATGAATCGTATCTGAACATTGTTGCCAACATGTGTAACACTTTGCATGTTATGATGCAATTGTGCTTGGCATCTTAACTTTGTTAACTAAGGACTGCTGACTTGTTTTATTCCTTTGTGATTAATTCATTGTGTGGGAATGTCAGATGGGGCTAGTGGCATAAAGTGTGTTTTATAATTTTTCAGTTATGACTGGCATTTTGTTTACACATGTCATTGTAATGTAGCAAGTAGGTAGCATTTCTGTATAGTTTAATTAGCTTGAAGCATCTGTTTACTATTGATATATTATTTATTTCCTTCAATATTTTGTGCATTTTGAAGCATTTTACTGAAAAAGTATCAAGTGCCATTCAATCATATGAGCCTCATTTTACTTTCAGTGAAGGAATTGGTGCTGAGAAATTAAAAGTTACTACCAGACTGCATACGTAGTACCATAATTTGAACATCTTGTCTAGTTTTAACTTTGTATTATTTTAGATCTTAAACAATATGTACTTTGAGTAAATTTAGGCAACATTCATGGTCATTTCAGTACTACACGTTTATTTCAGAATGAAATTACTTTCAAGCTTCGCATAGCTGATAATCATAAAGTGATGAACGGCTCTATCAACGATTTACAGCTGTATTCATGTTGTTTTAATCCCAAGAGGAGAAAAGAAACTATGGCTCAGGTATGTTTTCAGGGCTGACATTTTTAGTTTGTGTGCGTGCATGTGTGTGTGTGCGCGCACGTGTGTGAATGCGTGCGTCTCTGTCTGCGGGCGGGGGGGGGGGGGGGGGGGGGGGGGGGGGGGGGGGGGGGGGGGGGGGGGGGGGGGGGGGGGGGGGGG